>OLKM01001410.1:83244-138446 GCA_900291075.1 Melanogrammus aeglefinus | reverse complement strand
AAACCTGCACCAAGATCCAAACTACCATGTACGTCCCACAACAACTTTAAACCTAAAATCATTCAATACAAAAACTGTGTCTACTTTTTACAATTATCTAGATTATTCAGAGTATACAACCATACAGAGCAAATCTAAACGTTGAGCTCACAGAAGAGCCGACCATAGCCCTGCAACGTCACCCTGACCCGCCTCATCTCACCACAGACAATCATGCCAGCCAGCCAACACATGTTACAGTCGTCGCAGTGAGTTTGGGCATCTGAGTGAAAGGGACTGCCCCATAATGAAAAAGAAGCCATATCTCTGAACAATTCCAACATCTTTTATTGCGTTTAAAGATTTACAGACTTGGACATGCATTGTGTTCTAATCACCTTGTCTGCTCCATCTGTACTTATAAAACTCTAACATCTCCATCCACTAGAGTGTTGCATCCTACTCATGGGTGTGTGGGTCTTGAGTGAGCAGAGATGCATGCTGGGAATACAGTGGCTGTCTGAAGTATTTCAGTTCTATAGACACGCCCCTCAGGAGAAACCAAGTGTTTGAAGAATCTGGTCGTGACATCAGTTACATGGCTGTGAATATCCTTTTAGATGCCGCCAGGATTCTCAGAGGAGAAAGGCCAAGAGGAAGATGTGAGGGTTCTTCCTCTCAGCCAGTGGAACACAACAAACTGGTCTTCATCAGAGTACCATGGAACACTTTGAAACATTTCTCCTCTTTTACACCTTTGAAAGCCCCAGTGAAGCTGTTCCTTAACTTCCTCAGCTGAAGAGCACAACTTCAGCTTCCCAGATTGTTCCCAGATTTGGTTCTGATTTAAGGGGAACCAATTCGTTTCAACTAGTCCTGGTCTGAAACAAATACAGTACAGCCTGGGAAGACGTGCAACTGGAGCAAGACAAGATCCACAGGGCTTTCATCAATCTACCAGCAGCAGGTAGGGTAGGAAGAGCCGGCTTCATTACAGGACCTGAAGTCATCTTGAAATAACCATTATAGGTCCCTTTCCAACTTCAGACTCCTCCTTGTGGAATTGCCTTTAGGGTGTCCATCCTCCATTGATGACCTGCATTGGTGTAGTTTAGTTTGAAGTCAACTGATGTGCAACACACCGCTTGCATCCGACACGCTTGCCACTTTTATTTGATACTCTCCCTCTCCTGAGCCAGGTGTGTTGGACATCGCTCCGGAGCGTCGCTCAGGGCTCTTTCATGTCTAACTGGAGGCCCTTAAGTGAAACGTGTGGGCCGTCCATCCAGGTATGATTTATTTGACCATTCCAATATCCCAAGCCATTCACACACGAGACCCGGTATGAACATTATCACTGTCAAAGCAAGCCGTACACACAGGACAACAAC
Source organism: Melanogrammus aeglefinus (assembly GCA_900291075.1). Classification (NCBI taxonomy): domain Eukaryota; kingdom Metazoa; phylum Chordata; class Actinopteri; order Gadiformes; family Gadidae; genus Melanogrammus; species Melanogrammus aeglefinus. Next base: position 137,076 of record OLKM01001410.1, on the reverse strand, counting down.
ATGGTCAGAACCGCACTAAGGACATGCACGTAGAACCCATAACCAGGTGGAACCAAACACATTGTAGAACCCCATGCCAAGGTGTGTGTCGGAGGCGAGCACACACAACAGTAGAAACGCCTACGATGCTCAAAATCATCCATTCTCCATCACACACACACACACACACACACACACACACCACACACACACACTACACACACACACACGACACACACACACACCACACACACCACACACACACACACACACACACACACACACACACACACACACCACACAACACACACACACACCACTGAGCCATGAAAGCCAAACGACATCATGCAGGGTAAAAACCTCATACCAAATAAACATTCCATCATCCACCCCAGCTCTCCCTGCCAGGCACCAGAAAACCATATGTCTCCAGAGACGTAAATTATGTACTACAACATGTCTTTCAGTGGCGTCCCACATTGGTGATGGATTTATGCTTTAGCGTCTCCAAAATGTGTCCCAGGTTTATTCAAGTCAGTCTCTTGATAAGTCATGTCTTTGTAGTCCAGTGGTTTCCTGAATGAGGGGCAACGTCTCTGAAGTAATGTGTTTGTAGTCCAGTGGTTTCCTGAATGAGGGGCCTTCACAGATGCAAACGGTGCAGCTTTAGTCAGGAAGGACGTTCAATCTGTGCAGAAGACCACCCAGTGGAGGGGAGTGGCTCTTGAGGAGCAAGATCCATTTGGGGATGGCCCCAAATAAGACTTTTTTGGAAATGAAACTGAGATTCCTGATCCGTGATTCCTCATCGTGATTCCTGAGGAATCACGATGCCTGGAGGGGACTGTTGAATGTGTTCCATGTTTCTCTGTGTCAGACTGACAAGTTTGTGTTTTAGTCGTTTAGAGATGAGGAGCCCCCCTCATCTCCCCCTGGTGTTGTTCTCTCTGATGATCCCTGTCTCCATTCTTAAAGAACATTCCAGTCCATGTAAACTGACGTCACAACGGTTTCTCAACACACTTGGTTTCCCCCTTGAGGGGGCGTGTCTACAGACCTGTAGATTTGAGAAAGCTCTCTGTATCCCAGTATGCAACCTCTGCTCACTCAGGACCACACCATCATCAGTAAAGCAACACTCATGTGATTAAAAGATGCAGAGCTCAGCAGAGTAGCTGAAGACATCAGAACCCAACACCACATACTCCAGCTTACAATAATAACTTAGAGCCCGTATACCATTTTAACAAATCATTAAAACAACATCATAAACAACAAACACCTAAGTAACCCATGAACCAATAAAAACATCCTTACTTACTCAGATCAAACCTTCAGGTAACAGGTTAAACCAGGAAGCCAAAAATACATCAATGTGCCACAAGAAGTAATGAGAAACTCTATGACTTATACAGTTTGCAGTTCATCTTCATGGTTAAGTTGGGATACTCCACAGAAACTGCAGTTAAATATCCATGATAGACCTTTGAAGGAAGGAACAGTTTACTCACGGTCCCCAAACTTGGGGCACATGTCCAAAGTTCCTACATCTACCATCTCCCATTAATATAGGATAAATGAATGACAATACAATTCAGGGCTTTTTGGGATCATCCAACTTCTAAATAATGATTAAGATAATTAACTAATCCAGTTTTTTAATTTAAGTTATACTAATTATTTTACTGTCATTAGTCAAGAGTGATTTACCTTTTACTTTGACAAGTTTGAATGGTCTCTAAAATGTTACTTTCAGGTAGAATCATTATTTCAATTTCAAATGAGAGTTAAACCACCACAATCCCCGATTTCCTTCACACATTATCAGTTATTTATATTCAACATACAAGTCACGTCAGTTGTGCTTTGCCACACAATTCTACAAGAGTCTTTAACCTGTGAAAGGGAGATGTCTCAGATGTCTCATTTGACATCTCAGGAAGAGATGTCAAATGAGTCACAACAGACCTCAAAAAAACAGTACACACACTCTCTGGTTATTGGGAACACAACAACATACCGTGTTTGGGAGACGCTACACTGCCAAACAGATGGAGAACATCAACATACTGTCCGCTTACTTCCCTCTTAAGGGAAACGCGCCAGATGCAACCAATTAACTAATTAAGAAAGCAACTTGGCAGGCGAGCTGCAGCGCGAGTGAGTGTGTGTGCGTGCGTGCGTGTGTGTGTGTTACTGTTGTTTGATGTGTGTGTAGTGAGCGGATGTGGACAGCAGAGGGCGATGCTACCACACGAGAACATCTGCTCTCTGAGCGCTCTGCGAGATACCGTCTCCATTGCAACCGTAACTGGGCAGCATCCTGAACGGGCCTTTGAGGAGTGAGAAGAGGAAGCTTTCATCAAAGAGACCAGAGAGACTCATTCACTGGTTTTAAACTGGAGCCATCGCCCTACCACCACACACGTTAACACACACACACGCACGCACGCACGCACCCACACACCCACACACACACACACACACACACACACAACACACACCACACACACACACACACACACACACACACACACACACACACACACACACACACACACCATGTCGATTCACACCATTTGCACGCACACGCCACAGATACACCACATAGTAGTTTCACACAATATTGGTACACACACACATATAATACTACAAAACCATATATGCACACACATACGATAGATACAAACCATATATATAAACGCATACGCCAAAGGTATACACCATATAGACACACACACATCATAGATACACACCATATAGATACACACCATAAAAATAAACACACCAAATAGACACACACCAAAGATCAACTTAATATAGATACAAACTATATAGATACCCCCCCCCCCACACACACACACACACACACTACACACACACACACACCACACCACACACACACACACACACACACACACACACACACACACACACACACACACACACACACACACACACACACACACACACACACACACACACACACAATAGATCATACAATCCATACAGGGCCCAGTTTCCCGAAAGCATCGTTAGCCTAAGTGGATCGATAAGTGCGTCGTACGAGCATCGTACAGTTTTCACACCGTTTCCCGAAAGCATCGTTGGTAACACACGTCGTAAAAACGCTCGTAGCTAACGAATACTCCCAGGGTACTCGTAGGACGCTATATAGAGCATCGTTAGCCTACTATAGCCTCAGTGGCTTCACCAGCGGACATTCCTAGTATTGGATGCGTTTTATCAAAATACATCCAATTCCACGGAATGCCCAGCTTGAGCCATTTCGCAACCAAAAACAGTGGCTACCGCCGATATATTAGGCCTACTCAAAGACTACTGTTAGATTTAAACAGCAAAGATAGATGTTACTTAGAAGTCAACAACAACATAATTTATTGCAGCAATTAAAAATTCCAAAAATACATGCGCAGCTGAAATGCACGATCAAACGCCACGTCACAATAAAATCAAATTGATTCATTAGCTCTCTTTGTGTGTGGGGGTTCGCTTTCAAGCTGCACTTGCTGTCTCCCCCAGATTTTAATTCAACCATCGTGGTTAAAATGTCCTCATATTGATCAATGACATAAGACATAGGCTACAATCATGCTGAGACCAGCGGGTGTCGGAGAATTTCTGCAGGCGTTTTTTGTTGCGATTCTTTGCATTAAGCACTGTAGGCGCTTCGGTGAGGCTGTGATGAAGGTCACTATTGACCCTGTCAAGACAAGACAGTAACGAACATCCCTGACCATAGTTAATCGCGTTTGTAGTCTACACTCAGAGTGAACTCATTATTGCATGCGGGTGTCTTCATTCATAAAAAAATTCAAACATTCGGGAGTATGCCATTAGGTAAATTATATTCTACAGAGACGTCAGAGCCCTCCGTGCACAGCCCCGGCCTTCCCCAGTTAAACCAAACCCCGCGCCGTGACGGAACGGGGGATTTGACCCCTCGGATTACACCAGGAAACCTTGAGATAAAGAAGGTGAAATCGCCGGCGTGCGTGCCAAGCTGCGACCGAACCGGCTCGGCAGTGTAAAGTTATAGCCAGGGTTCGAGTTAGGTGGGAGCCAGGGAGCTGAGCTCCCATAGGGGTCTGGCTCCCATGAAAGCAGCAAACTCAAATATCTGTGGGGGTCTCTGAAAATACAGCAGCATAATATTGTAATTATAAATAAAGCTATTTTCCCTTCCAAATGCAGAGTAATATTGACGTTAAGTGGGATAATAAGAACGGCCGGACATTTATCGGGGAAAACTAGCCCAGACAGGGCGAACCGGACACCGACGGGACACGGAAGCGCTTCGACCTGAAGGGGCTTATTTTAGATAATGAGCGGCTACTTGCCAAACGAAAAAATAACTTCACAAATGCCCCTTTTCCACTGCCAAAATAGTCCCGACTCTACTCGGTGCGGTTAGTGCAGCCCTACACTACAACGGCACGGGGGTACCAGTAAATTTTCGCTTTTCCACACAAAACCGTGGCCTGGAACTGGGCGGAGTCGGAGGTGTTCAGGCGTGACGTCAGCTTCAGGCGACTAGGAAGTGCCATGCCGCGGTCAGAAAAAAGTAAACAACGATGGAAGCACTGGACGACATCGAGGCAGTACTGCTGTTGCTGATTGCTCTGTGGCTTGTAGCGATTCCATTTTTCTTATCTTTTTGTCGTTGTTGCTCTCGCAGTTGTGTTTTCATACATGACGGGTGAATGTTTAAAGACCCCCGCGCTTCGTCGCACATATGACGTCATTTCATCAGTGGACAGCACTGATCACGTGACATTTAGGCCCCCGAGTAGTAGTAGGCTACCGGTTAGACCTACCTCTGAAACAGGTACGAACAGGTACTGAAAATCGTAACGGGTCCCGCCTCCAATCCGCAGTGGAAAAGCTCTCAAATCAGGGTAGAGTCGTGCAGAGCCGTGTAGTACCGTTGCGAAAACGCGCAGTGGAAAAGGGGCAAAAGCGTCTTTTTACAATTTATTTGTTACCATACGTAGGTATGATCAGCAGAGAAACAGTTAGCCAAAGAGGTTGACGTCGCTTATCAACCGAAGAAGCTGGCGTTGTTGTGAAGGGCCCATGAAGTGAACGGAGCATCCCACGGCATGGAGAAGAGCCGCGCATAAGTCCAATATGGAATATGGAACCATAACTCGAACCCTGCCTATAGCCTACTTCATCCTGCCCAACAATACGGGCAGGATCTAGACCAAGCTCTCCTAATCGGGTCAGCAATAGCCGTCTTTGAATGATAATGAATGAATATGGAACGTTGCATTTTTAATGTCTACAAATATTCTATACTAGAGAGCCAATCAATGAAACCTTATGCGGAATCAGATAAAGTCGGCTCTCTTGCTGCGCTAAGTATGTTTCAGAAATCGGCACATTAAGGTAGTTGTCACACAAGCTACTTTGGATTTTTGTAATATGGAATTATTTCAGAGGGGGAAATCCCGTGAATAAATGTCTGCACTGTGCGTTCAGGATTAGGATTGATATAAATGTCGGCCTAGGCCTAATCAATTGTGTTTTAATATCTTTATCATTCATATTATTGCACTCTATTCTTTTCGTAGGCTACTCTGCGGTTGGCCTTGATGGAGAGATATTTTAACCCTTTTTAACCCTATTTTCCTGCGACATTCCTGCATCTCTCCCTGCGTCATAGCCCGTTTCAGCACCATGTCAGTGGACAGGTACAATCCTACGAACGTCGTGAGTGCAGCGAATGCGCGTTCATGTTAAGAGGAGTTTCGGGAACGCTCCAAAGAAATTACCGATGGTTCGAAAGATCCTTTGTGAGAATGACCGTACGAGCGAAGATCCACCGTTATGGGGAAACTTGTGTGACAACTACATTTATCTTAATGTGCTGATTTCTGAAACATACTTAGCGCAGCAAGAGAGCCGACTTTATCTGATTCCGCATAAGGTTTCATTGATCAATTTCCCGATAATGACCGGCGTTCTATTATCCCACTTAACGTCAATATTACTCTGCATGTGGAAGGGAAAATAGCTTTATTTATGATTACAATATTATGCTGCTGTATTTTCAGAGACCCCCACAGATATTTGAGTTTGCTGCTTTCATGGGAGCCAGACCCCTCGGAGCTCAGCTCCCTGGCTCCCACCTAACTCGAACCCTGGCTATAGGTCTGTATACACTGCCGAGCCGGTTCGGTCGCAGCTTGGCACGCCCTGCGATTTCACCTTCTTCAAGTTTCCTGTGTAAAACCGAGGGGGTCAAATCCCCCGTTCGTCACGGCGCGGGGTTTCTTGGTTCACTGGGGAAGGCGGGGCTGTGCACGGAGGCTCTGACCTCTTTAGAATAATTATTGCATACTCCCGAATGTTTTCATTTTTTTATGAATGAAGACACCCGCATGCAATAATGAGATCACTCTGAGTGTAGACTACAAACGCCATTAACTATGGTCAGGGATGTTCGTTACTGTCTAGACAGCTCCAATAAATAGTGAACTTCATCACAGCTTCACCGAAGCGCCTACAGTGCTTAATGCAAACAATCGCAACAAAAACCGCCTGCAGAAATTCTCCGACACCCGCTGGTCTCAGCATGATGCATGTAGCCTATGTCTTCTGTCATTGATCAATATGAGGACATTTTAACCACGATGGTTGAAATAAAATCTGAGCATAGCTCGAAAGCGACGTCCCACACAAGAGCAATGGAATCATTTGATTTTTTGTGACGTGGCGTTTGATCAGTGCATTTCGGCTGCGCATGTATTTTTGGAATTTTTAATTGCTGCAATAAATTATGTTGTTGTTGACTTCTAACATCTATCTTTGCTGTTTAAATCTAACAGCAGTCTTTGAGTAGGCCTAATATATCGGTGGTAACCACGGTTTTCGGTTGCGAAATGGCTCAAGCTGGGCATTCCGTGGTATTGGATGTATTTTAATAAAACGCATCCAATACTAGGAATGTCCGCTGGTGACGCCACTGAGGCTATAGTAGGCTACGAGCGTTTTTACGACGTTCGTTACCAACGATACTTTCGGGAAACGGTGTGAAAACTGTACGATGCTCGTACGACGCACTTATCGATCCACTTAGGCTAACGATGCTTTGCGGAAACTGGGCCCAGGTCCGCAGCCCGGATGAACGGAGGGGTCGTTATTTTTCTGGACAGCGTGGCAAAGGCAAACAAAGTGGTGGAATCTGGGATCGTTGTGAAGGATTTGTTTGTGTCCGTGTCTCTGCTTACAACGCCGGCAGCGAGGATTACTATCTCTAACATCCCTCCGTTCATCGGCGACGAGGTTCTGGTTCGGGAACTATCGAGGCACGGGAAAATAGTGTCTCCAATCAGGAAGCTGCCGTCAGGCTGCAAGTCTCCCCTGCTGCGGCATGTGGTGTCGCATAGACGGCAAGTGCACATGATTCTGAACAAGAAGGACAGTGAACTGAGTTTAGTTTTTCAATTAAGGGTGGATGACTTTGACTATGCTGTGTTTGTAAACTCTGGAACTCTCAAGTGTTTTGGCTGCGGGAAAGAAGGGCATTTAGCAGAGAGCTTGCCCGGAAATAGCCCCCCGAAAATCGGGCTGAGCCTGCTGAGGCGACAGCAGGCTCCTCCAAAGATGTGGACGCTGTAAACCAGCGGGCTGCAAGCGTTGAGATCATAGAAGAAAATGTTGTAACTGCAAAGCAGTGTGGGGGAAATCCAACAAAGGCAACTTATGATGATGAAAATGTTGAAATTGGAAAGCAGGTTCTGAAATTTGAAAGTTTTTTTCTATTAGGCTATGTGTTGACAAGGGGAAATAGAGTGAGTGCGTTTTTCAGGTGACGGGGACAATATTTTTACAGGACCAGCAGACAGTGTAGGCTGGGCCCAGCTCTGCTGCAGTAGAGCAGAGTGACAGTGAGGATGGGTTGATGGAGGAGGAAGACAGTAGGTATAAGGCTCCCCTTCTTAAAAGGAAACAGGCTAGAGAAACCTGTGTCTCTAAAGCGAAGAAAACAGCAGCTTGGGAGGAGTAGACAGTCTAGTGGTGAGGAGACAGAGTCTAGTGAGGAGGAGGAGATGGAGGACTGTGTAACAGACAGCCAGCCCCTCACTGACTCACCACTGGCTTCTGCTTCACAGCTGGATGGGATGTACTCAGTACATAATATACAGGTGTTCTTGGAAAAAAAGCAAAAAATATGAAGAATGTCCAGTATGCTAAATACTTTGCAGACAAAAAAATGCTGTTTCTATCTATTGTGAAATCTCAGGTGAACATCAGAGGGGAGGGAGGTTTCATTGAGAAGGAGTATTACAGATTGAAAAAAATTGGACAGAGACTAAAAGAGCTAAGCAATGTTGAAGATGCAGAGGGTATATAAAGCAGTGTGCCTGCTGTCTCTGCTAGCCTGTGTCTCTCATAACGTCAGCTTTAATGAGTCGACTGTGTTTTAATGAGTGTGTTTATTTATTATTTATTGCGGTCTAATCTGAAGCCTTCGTTGTCTGTGTTAAAAGGTTAATTGTTAAAAGAAACGGTGAATAAAAGTTTTTCAAAAAATCTCTCTGTCTGTCTCTTTCCTATGATTCTGTCTGTCTATCTGTTTCTCTCTCTGTCCTATCATTCTGTCTCTCTCTCTCTGTCTGGGTCTCTGCTTCTCCATCTCTCTGTCTTGGTCTCTGCTTCTCTCTCTCTCTGTCTGTGTCTCTGTGTGTGTGTCTCTCTCTCTCTCTCTCTCTCTCTCTCTCTCTCTCTCTCTCTGTCTCTCTCTCTCTCTCTCTCTCTCTCTCTCTCTCTCTCTCTCTCTCTCTCTCTGTCTCTCTCTCTCTCTCTCTCTCTTGTCTCTCTGCTGCTGTCTCTCTCTCTCTCTCTCTCTCTCTCTCTCTCTCTCTCTCTCTCTCTCTCTCTCTCTCTCTCTCTCTCTCTCTCTCTCTCTCTCTCTCTCTCTCTCTCTCTCTCTGTGTCTCTGTGTCTCTGCTTCTCTCTCTCTCTTGGTGTGTGTCTCTGGGTGTCTGTGTGTTCTAAAGGTTCTGGTTTTGCCCCCCCCCCCCCAGGTCCTGCTACATGGTGATCCCGGCTCTGCAGGTGGCCCTGGCTCTGAGCTGCGTAATGGGCCTGGTAATGTTCGCACGCTATTCTGCTAATAGACGTGACTATGCTAGCGTGCTATGTTGTTAATAGACGTGACTATGCTAGCGTGCTATGTTGCTAATAGACTTTACTATGCTAGAATGCTATGTTGCTAATAGACGTGACTATGCTAGCGTGCTATGTTGCTAATAGACGTGACTACTCTAGCGTGCTATGTTGCTAATAGACGTGACTATGCCAGCGTGCTAAGTTTGCTTATAGACATGCTGCCCTGTCTCCTGAACCCAGATGGTGCTGTTCTTCGTGATGGACATGCTGCAGGGCCTTCCCGGGCTGCCCGGCCTCTTCATCGCATGCTTGTTCAGCGGCTGCCCTCAGGTTGGTGTCTGCTGCTGTCCGTCCGTCTAGCTTTAGCTTGTCTGTCTTGTTCTCTCCTCTCTCTCTCTCTCTCTGTCTCTCCTGTGTTCTCTATATTATGTCAATATATATTGATATATATTATTGTTTAGTATGTTTCCAGTAAAGCAATGAAAGAGGTACTGGCCATCATTTTTCATTTGTAGAATTTATTCTATGATACTACATTACAACATCCCCAACTATATATATACAGTATGTGTGTGTCTGTCTATGTTGCCATATTATGATTAAGTGAGGCTCCGTTTGGATTCTGCTGGTGTCCATGACGACGGCATCGTTCCACTTGTTTCACGATGTGTCTCTCTCTCCCTCGCCTGCAGCTCCATCTCCTCCGGCCTTCAACTCCCTGGCAACGGTTACCATGGAAGACCTCATCAGACCACGTTACCCAGCGATGACGGAAGCCAGAGCGACGGCTCCTGTCTGGCCATGGCATACTTTCACTCACCTGATGGGAGAGTTCCATCCTTCAAGTAAGTTCTGCCGACCCTGGTTGGAACCAGATGATGATGATGATGATGGTGATGTATGTTGTGGTGGTGATGATGAAGATCTAACTGTTTCTGTACCATAGGGTAGCGTTTGAAGATCTTCGGCATCGTGGGGCGGACCGTTGCTGGGCGTTGGTTCTCCCTGGGCATGTTCTTTCCCTGGGCCAACTCCACAGTGAGTGACCTTGACTCGGTCTCTTTGATTGGCCGGTTCTGGAAGTGGGGCGCGTAATTCTAATGATTTAAGGAGGCAGCGTTCCATTTAATTGAGAACTACATCGCAGGGAAGCTTCTGTGATTTTGATTTGGCATGATTGGTCAGCAAAGCTTTCAATGTAGGAATAAATAACATCAGTTCAGAAATTCAAGTAAAACATTCGGTTGATAAAAGTGGTCTCAAACATTACAATTTTTTGGCTTCATCGTTCAGCTCAGACTCTGTTCAAATCTACTTAGACATTCAGTTCAAACCTGTTCAGACATTCAGTTCAAACCTTTTGAGACACTCAGTTCAGTCCTGGTCAGACATTCATCCCCGTCTTGCTGGCTGCTCCTCACCAGCAGTTTTCTGTTTCTGAACACAACCGTGGCTTGAGAATGCTTTTCCTCCCCGGTCCCTAACCTTTAGTGAATCCCTCACGCTGCCCTGTGCTGTTCCCTGATAGGCCGACAGGGCTGAGGAGGCTCGACTCCCTGTCCTACATGTGGTACAGTGGACTCAACTGTCTGGTGGTGGTGCTGGTCGGGCTGCTCGTCAGCTTTCTATCAGGTAGGAATGAATGACTGACCCATCACATACTCCACCACAGAGCCCATCAAAGAGCCCGTCACAGAGCCCGCCACAGAGCCCGTCACAGAGCCCGTCACAGAGCCCGTCACAGAGCCCGTCACAGAGCCGGCCACAGAGCCGGCCACAGAGCCGGCCACAGAGCCGGCCACAGAGCCCGTCACAGAGCCCACCACAGAGCCCGTCACAGAGCCCGCCACAGAGCCGGCCACAGAGCCGGCCACAGAGCCCGTCACAGAGCCCGTCACAGAGCCAGTCGCAGAGCACCTCACAGAGCCCGCCACCATATGCGTGGATCCCCGTTAAGGGTCTGCTAATGGTACTTACCAAGGTACAGGTGGAAGCCTGAGCCAGTGAAGACTGCTCCCTGGGCCTGGTCCATGACTTGAGCAGGCCCAGGATCAGTGAAGTGAGTGTTAAGGCCTTCCAGGACTCTTCTGTGAAAGGATCTTAGGCCCCTTCACAGATGTAGCTTGTAGCATCATTATATAGCGTGAGTATACAAAGATCTTGCTAGGGCCATTACAGACCTATATAGACACATTAAAACAGACCTAATTCTAAATTGTCAGGAAAGGAGTTTACATTTTATTTTTGTTGAGCACTTCAGCACACTCAGCCCCCTCTCCTTTATTCCCTCGTGCTGGCTGACACGTGGTTCTGGAACACTTGGAGGTCATAACGACATCACACAGTCCATCTTGACGGTCAAACAGAGGTCACACAGTAGCTTTCTCTCCCCTGTGAACAGGGGAGAGAAAGCTACCTCTTCCTGCTTCTCACTGCCCATGTTTCTTATTGGTTCATCCAAGGTCCAATGAAAGAGGAGGACGTGCTCCCGGGCACTGTGTACCCCCTGTTGGGGAAGCTGTTGTTCTTCTTGCCTGATCGCTACAAGAAGAAGCTGTGTTGTAAGGGACAGAGCGTGAGTAGTGAGTACCAACACAAGTGAACCCCGTCCCTTTAAACCGACCGGCGACGACCGGTTATGGCTCACAGCCGCCAAGTGACGCTGTCCACTTCCGCCTCAACAGAGGATAATGCAGGCGTTACATTAACATTTACATGTAGGGCTTTATTTTATCCAAAGCGGCTTACAATAAGTACATTTGACAGAAGAAAGAGAAACAATGCATCGCTGTCGGTACAGTAAGGATGTTCATAGAACCTAGTGCAAAGTGCTAACCATCGCTAGGTTAATCCATTCCCTGTATACAACAAAGATAGCTAGGATAAGATGCTACACAATGCTAAGTACTATTTTTAAGTGCAAGGACGTATAACCTACAATAAGTGGGGGGGTAAGGGGGGAGGCTATGCAGAGTCTATGTGAACTCTGAACAAGTGATTTTCGGTATTACCCTCATAAAGAACACGGGCCCCAAACCATACAGTTAACGGAACACACCTCTTGTCATTTCCGGACAAGACGCAAGCGGAAGACAGAAACGGCGACACCTTCTCGTCGGACAAAGGAGCCATGGAGGCAGAGACCAAGGTGCTGCTCCGCGCCTCGGACCCCCTACTGATGGAGCGCGAGACCTCGGTATGACCGCCACGATGGACCGTGTGACCTCTGTTTGACCGTCAAGATGGACTGTGTGACCTCTGTTTGACTGTCAAGATGGACTGTGTGACCTCTGTTTGACCGTCAAGATGGACTGTTTGACCGTCAAGATGGACTGTGTGACCTCTGTTTGACCGTCAAGATGGACTGTGTGACCTCTGTTTGACCGTCAAGATGGACTGTGTGATGTCGTTATGACCTCCAAGGGTTCCAGAACCACGTGTCAGCCAGCACGAGGGAATAAAGGAGAGGGGGCTGACGGTAGGGCTGCTCGATTATGGGAAAAATCATAATCACGATTATTTTGGTCAATATTGATATCACGATTATTCAAACGATTATTTTTGAGTTTGAAAACATGCATTTATTGACACTATCAATTATGACATAGAAACACGTATAAGTATCCAAAATTAACTTCCTTCTTGTTTAAGTGCACTGCCACAACATTCTGAATATAACATTTGATTTTTATAAAACATTTCATGAATAAAATATATATACTAAGACCATCAAATATCACACAGAAACACGTATAAGTATCCAAAATTAACTTTCTTTGTGTTTGAGTGCACTGCCACAACATTCTGAATATAACATTTGATTTTTAGAAAACATTTCATGAATAAAATATATATACTAAGACCATCAAATATCACACAGAAACACGTATAAGTATCCAAAATAAAACCTTTTTCGTGTGTAAGTGTACTGTCTGCCACAACATTCTGAATCTAACAATTGATTTTTATAAAAACATTTCATGAATACAATATAAGAGACGCGCATGCGAAAGCATTCAACGCGGCGAGGTGTACAATCAAACAGGCGTGCTGCATCAGGAAGTATGCCGTTGGCAGGAGGCGGGACATGCCAGTGAGCCGCCAATCAGCAGCGTAGACCGATGCTGCTGATTGGCGGTTCACTGGCATGTCCCGCCTCCTGCCAACGGCATACTTCCTGATGCAGCACGCATCTTATATTGCGCGTCTCATATTGTATTCATGAAATGTTTTTATAAAAATCAAATGTTAGATTCAGAATGTTGTGGCAGACAGTACACTTACACACGAAAAAGGTTTTATTTTGGATACTTATACGTGTTTCTATGTCATAATCATCATCGTCAAATTAATCGTTTCAACTCGATTATACGAGTTTGGAGATCGTTTGACCCCAAAATCGATATCGCGATCGAAATTCGATTAATTGCACAGCCCTAGCTGACGGTGTTGAAGTGCTCACCGGTAGCTGGAGGTACTATGGAAGAATTGGTCCGTACCAGAGAGGAACTCAAATTGGGTTATTCCCACACCAGGGTAGCATCACTGACATCAAGGCATCCAGTTTTGGGAAGGCAAGACACACTCAAAGAATGTCATTTGAGTTTTTAATTAGTTTTTCGCTGCATCTCAGAAGGACTTGCTGCAATATCATGAGTAATTCATAACGCAGAATTACGATTGAGTTCCCCAACGTAAACTCATACCCCGAGAAGTAGCTGATCATCGTAAAGATAAAGAATTGTGTATTGTTTTCCTTTTAATCAAAAATAAGTAAAATATGTGTAATATCCTTTTCCCTCCTCTATTGACTTTTGTATGCGTTTTTACATGCTACCGCAAGACCGAAGGTTAACTGGATGCGTAGAGATGAGACGACACAGAGTGTTGTGTTTGAGATTTGAATCCATGTGCTAATATGCAAATCGAGAGTTAACACAGCGAGGGGGTGAATGATGTTTTACATGTTAGGTATTTCCTTCTTTTTTTTTTACGCTAAACTACACTACAATTCTCAGGATGCTCGCTGCCTTTCCTTTCCATTTTTTTCAGATCATTTTGTTACTTTGTTACACACCTTGTGTTCACTTCTTGGTTAATGGATGTGTTTGGTTAAGCTACTTTGTGGTTAATATTTGCATTAATTGAAAAAAAGGCAGAACAAAGATTTTTTTTCATTTTCTTTCACTTCTTTCATGACATCCAAATCTAATCTGGATTCAACAAGGACCATCTTCTCAGCTGTACACAAGGTGCTATGCATGTTGTGGCAGTGGATGTATGGAATAACCATTAATCTATTCAGGCTTTACAACACGCGGTAAACACGCAGTGTTGTTTTGTTAACAACCTTTTCTTGTTATCAACCTCACACATTTCCAGAGGGGTATATTAGTGGGGGTGATAAATGTTTTCAACAAGCCTGGTTGACCGGTTATGGCAAGGGTCATCAGTCTGCTGTTGGGTCGGTCAGATTAACGCTAAACTATGCACTTCTAGTTCATTTAAATTATGGAATAAATGTTTATAATTTTTTTCAATGTTCACATCTGACCACTCTCTCTATACATTAAATTCCCCTGAGAATATACAGAACCAAATTGTTGTACAGTTGACATCGAAGGAAAGTCCATTGCATTGATACTTTCACAAACACGAGCTAAATTACCAGTTAAGACGAGACGTTTTTTGGTTGCTGCAAGAAAAGTTTGTATCAAAATATAGGCTACACCAGTTAATGGTGACGCAGGATTGTAGATAGGCCTACTGCTGGGATCTGAACCCAGGATCTACTGTTTACTGGACAGGCACCAGGGGTACAACACCAATTTCTTGAGAATACGGCAAACATCGTAGGCCTATGTATTATTCCGTGGCTGTGTGATGAGAGGAAAAAGATTGGCATCATAAGCCAATTGAGGGAGACTGTTACACAACGTCATTTTTATTTCGGGCCCATTCATTTGAACTATAAATGATACACTAGGCGTTTGTTACCTCCAAATAATTCGATTTTAAAATAGGATTATCTAACATTTGTTTTATGTTATTTACGAAGTGGCCGTGAAATTGTAGCCTATTTATTCACGTTTTTTAAGTTAGGCTATTCAATTATTTGCAACCAAACTCCTATTGCTGGCTAAACAAACTATAGTAATAATAGGCCTATTGCGAATGAGTAACCAAAAAAAGGGAAGTCACATTACACCAACACCAGCAGATAAACAGCTGCTATTTTGATAGTCAAATGCAGAGGCAGGTGGATAAACCCTGCAGTTCCTTAAATGGGTGGTGACGGAATGATCCCTTAACAGATATTGTTTCTGCGGGGCCAATTTACGACAAGCTGCTGAGCAAGAAGAAGAGGTAGGACCTACTATTTGAATAATTATCAATCTATTGATTTTCTAAATTGTATTTTCAATTGTTTATTCAATTTAATGGGTTTATAACATAATAGTATATTTAAATTGGGCCTATAGTCTGAGCTCTTGATTTATGACCTGTTTATTTCTGAGATGTCATGTATTTTATTTGTATAGGCCTATCTCAAATAACCGCCTGTAGGTCCTGCTCGTAGGGAGTGCAATGAGAGTCTGTATAATATACCTGACTCTTTTTATTCTGGGAATGAGCTGTTTTCAGGTGAGTCAGTCGTTTTAACGTCAAATCTAAAATCATGTTTAACAATCAAATGGAAAAGTAGATTTATTTAATTTGCTTGAATCCCTTTTCTAGGCATATGGAGGAGGTAAATTGATTTGTGTTATCACATAGGCACACGTGATGAACTTTTAACTATAATAGGCCTACATACGCATAAACCCGATGAGTCCTAATCTGGGTCCTGTTCCAGATAATTCCACGTTAGTGTATTACGTGGTGCTCACCATGGAGCCGAGCGCCCTCATCACCGACGTCACGGACGAGCTCAGCTCTTTCGTGCTGGACGGACTGCCACATAACGTGATAGTCAGCGAGATTGCGCTCACTACAAGTTGAGTGACCTCTTTTTTGTAGCATCACCAGTAAAGCCTTTTCATGTGTTTTTCTGTGTGTTTTTATTAATCAAAACTGACCAATGAATACAACTTTTATTTAAATATTATTAAGAATGTGACGCGGCGGCTCTGTGCTCCTGTCTGGACGGGCACGTATGGAGCAATGAGGTTTGTGAGAAGAGCGATTGTTGTAATCCGACCACCGAGTGTAGCCTTCCCAACGATGTTGATCCAATTTGCCATCCGACGACCAGAGGTAGGCGAATGAATATAACGGAGTAAAGAGTATGGGTAATATCGTGTGGCTTCTCCAAATGAGATTGGCCAACATAATTGTGCGTCATATCGCGAGTCTTCTCGGAGAGGAGCGCACAGCGTTCACTGTTGTTTGAACCATGGACAGCATAAATAAACTACCCTTTTTTGTATTTATTTTTATCTTTGCAGTCACTATTTATGGGTCGATTTTTATGAACAATGAGATATATTTCCACTCCCTGGAAGACCCGAATACTCCGATGTTCAAAGAACTTGCTAAAAAGCTGATAGATAAGGTAGGTTTTTGACGGATGCGAAGTAGGATTTAGTTGACTGGGATAAATCGCACGGTTTAATTGATTCGGTCTTGATCTTTTGGCAACACGTAGCCTAATCTATAACACATCTGTGTAGTGAGCTCTCTGTCGTCTGAAATCAGTTTTTCCCCCATCAGATGAAACCAGTTTACAACACCCTGCCGCAATTCGATGGCATACAGGTCACCGGGTTCAGGTACACACACCGCTTATTAGTCCTTATGGCCATACCAAAAAAACACAGACTTTCAATACATTCTAGTAGTCTTACTTCACTGTGATATCGTATCACAGTGAAGTAATTAAATTAATTAATTCAATTAATAGCCCATATCACTGATATGGGCTATTAATTGTAGGCTACTGTTTCAATGCCCACTACAGTGAGTGAGCGAGTGAGCGAGTGAGCGAGCGAGTGAGCGAGTGAGTGAGTGAGTGAGCGAGCGAGCGAGTGAGTGAGAGTGGTAGAGAGTAAGTAAGTGAGTGAGTGATTGGGGGATTGAGAGAGAGACAGAGACAGAGAGAGAGAGAGAGAGAGAGAGAGAGAGAGAGAGAGAGAGAGAGAGAGAGAGAGAGAGAGAGAGAGAGAGAGAGAGAGAGAGAGAGAGAGAGAGAGAGATTTATATCATGTAAAGCACTTTCATAAATAACATTTATTATCATTTATTAAAGGCTAGGTGTGTATGCATCCTTTGAGGTATATGTCAACACCCGAATGAATACAAAGACCTTGGGGCAGAAAACCGCGGAAGCAGCGAAAGCCTTGAACAACAGCATTAAAGTGGAAACTGAAGGTAAACAACCCAATAACTATCTTCTAAATACAGTCTAATACATTAAATAAGTATTTTTTCAAGGGGCCGAAGGGGCTCCAAATGGTTCTAGGGGGTGATTTACATACAACTAACTTACATATAACTACCATTATTCAAACGTTAACTAACCCTAACCCTAACCCTAACCTTTCAAAAGCAGAGCAGTTGCAAGCTTATAATGTTTATCAGAATCGAAGCTAAGCTAGGTAAGCTGTGCTCCCAGCCCTGCTCATCAAGGTTTTCCCCCCCCTCAAGGTTTTCAACATGTGGATGTCGAGCTGTAAGTTTACAATTGTATTGCTTGGTGCTATTGGTAGCCTCAGGTATTTGCCTTCCTTGACTAATGGGACCACCGCCCCTGGGGCATGTTAATTCAATATCATTTTCAATAATAATGTAATTTACCTGTCCGGTGTTTTAACTTTTTCATCACGGACAGTCTAATTCAATGCTTCAGAAATGACCTCATTTACGATTATTTACTTACAGTACATACTACATACTAACTTAGAAAAGATAATGTCCACTGATTCTCCACAGGCCTTGTGGACATCAGCGGCCCCCCGCAGCCGGTGAAGCTGAACAGCATGGTCAACATCATCTGCAAGATGTCCCAAAATGATATGGCGGACAAGGAGTGGATACAGGAGGCCATACCTGAAGGGATCTCTCAGATCACCAACGGAACGGAGTCCATTGTGAGCCACGGGAATGGGACTACCAAACTCACACTCAAACAAACGTCGGAAATTTGGGCAGGTGTGTGTGTGTCATTTTCATCCAATTCATCCAAATACATCCAAAAAAAGAGAATGAACCTGAAACTCACCATCAAAAGTGAAATGTGCAAAGAATTGATATTGTCATGTCTGACGAAATCGAGATCCATTCAGATATGTGGAGCAGATGTCATTGTACTGCAGTGTACTGACGATGAAGCTGTTCCCTTGTTCCATTTTTCCCAGGGCTGATCAATTGTACCTTCAGGCCAGAATTGGATACCGGTGTGAAGATACTTCACAGAGCCAGTTTCAAACTGGATGTCGCACTTCTGCCTCAAATCATCATCTTCAGCGACCCCCAGTTCCCCCAATGTAAAAAAGGCTCCACAAGGGTGTTTGTGAGAGTGAAATGTGAGATAAAGAACAGCACCGAAACCTACGCAGTAGATTGGATCGTAAAGGGGAATTCTTCTGCTTTGGTGCCTGGACAAAATGCCGGTAAGCAAGTTTCACGGTCTTTTAGCCACGATTGTTAAGTCTGATTTCCTTGTTGTCTCGTGTGATACTCATTGGAACAGCAATTTTCACTCACTTGATGTTTTGATGATCAGAAGGGCAAGATCCCAGGTCATATGATGCCCAAACGGCCTTTTCGTGTTTACCAAAGGACGAGGACAAACCGGCAAACATGAGATGTGTGTTCAGCAATAGGATGAACCAAACCAATGAACGCTCGATTGAAATCCACGTCATAGAAGGTATGGCTCAGGTGTGACACCAAGTACAAGTTAAGTGAAGTGGTAAACCTTCACAATTAGGGTACATTAAATAACCGTCAATTAACATTAGGTAATACGTTAATAAGCATTACCTAAAATGCACTCAGAGTTAATTAATAGTTGACTGGTCAAATAATAATTGATTAATGGTGTTCATGTTTACTAATGTTGTTCACGCTAACTAAGTCAATGATGTTCATGGTAACAAATGTATTAATTTAAAGATAAACTGGAATATTGTTGCAATATTGATTTGGAAAATGCTAGGCAATGATTTATCATTGCACTATAGAGTTGCTGTTGATGACATTTTTTTTCCCCGCGAATTGGTTTCCGATAGAAAATGGTAAGCATTGTCAGGCGGGCGAGGGTTGGCCAGTTGCGAAGGCCGACTTCACTGCCGAGCTGCGATGTGAGGGAGCAAGAGAGGGGTCGAGATCGAGGAAATGTGACATCACCGGAAAATGGGAGAAGGAGGAGTCAACGTGCGTAAACCGCGACCTCTTCAGCATTGCAGAACGCACTCAAGTAAGTGGCAGACATTTTCTTTCATCACATAATAATTAGACAAAGCATTTGCTGAACAATGTGTGTCATTGCTTACCGATAATTGCCCAAAATGCCTCCCAGGTGATTGACAAAGGTCTCGGACCCCTCTCCCAGAACGCCGCAAAGCTGTTTTCTCGCCTTACAACTGCTACTAACAACACAGAGAGCATCAACAGCGTTTCTAATCTAAATACGTCCATCAACATCCTCAACAAAATGCAAAACTTAAGCACCTGGTTCGATGAATCCACATTAGAGGTAAGTCCCAACTCGCATTGTTGATCCCGTTGTGTTTTAGCTGTGACAAGCCGTTTTGAAAATCTGCCTCTTCTGACATCACAAGTCGGGGTGTCCACAATAGTTGTAGGCTGGATAGATCAGTCTTCCAGCCTACCCAGTGGCCTGAGGCAAACGTTCCCTATCCGTCATACATCTTGGTTGACACACCCACTTGTCAGAAGAGGCAGATTTTCAAAACGGCTTGTAATGGCTTGTAATCTCACTCACGACTGGTGGTATAATATGTTGCCTTTAAGTTCCCACAACCGTCAATAGTGTTCAACACCTTTTATTGCTCGGTTGTGCTGTCATGTCAAAATTTGAAATCTGTCTTACCAGGATATCGTGAAGTCGTCCAGCAACATCCTGAACGTTCCTTCGCCGGATGTTTGGACGCCTAAAAGCTTAAATACCAAAAACACGCAGAACAACCTGTTGATTGCTGAATTGTACTTGGCGTCTGTTGAGCAGTTGATCGGGCAGACCAACACATCAGAGGATCATACCAGTGAGGCGTCAAATGTACAGATAAAAGCTTGCGAGTTGGCGCACTGTAGGAAAACTCTCTTCGGCGTCAACGTCTCCGTCGACGGGCAACAAGGCGTTGTGAAAGCGGCGGGTTTTAAAAATCTTGCCGAATTCTTGCCGCACATACCCAACACCGACCCCAACAGCATCGTGGTGACGATGAGTGGTGACGGCAAGAAAGACCTCAGCAGTGAAGAAGTCTTGATCCAGTTCAAGCTGATTAACCCGCGAAAACGCCACCATGAAATTAAGTGCGCCGCCATGGACGGAAACGGGAAGTGGTCGCTTGACCGTTGCATCTGGGGCGGTTCGAGAGACGAAGGCAGCTGTAAGTGCAAATTCTCTTCCTCGTTTACCCTCTTCTTGTCAAGAAAAGCTGTTAAGCTGCCGGCGCTGCAAGAGATCACCTGCGTGGGTCTAGCCATTTCCATCGCCTCTCTGGTCTTGTTCCTGATGATCGAGTGCCTGGTCTGGAAGGCTGTGACGAAGTCCGTCGGCTTGTACTTGCGCCATATCACGCTAGTGAACATCTCCGTCTCCCTCCTGATCGGAAACTGCAGTCTCTTTGCATCCGCATTCCCGGGGGGCCTTTCCAACCTCTGGTGTCAGATCTGCGTGGTCCTGGAGCATTTCTTCTTCCTTTCGCAGTTCTGCTGGATGTTCTGCCTCAGCAGCCTTCTGCTCTACCAGACCACGGTTGTGTGGTCGGATCTGAGCAAAAGTTGGTCCCAGGGCATGTGCTACTCAGTGGGCTACGGCGCCCCGTTTCTCATCGTGGCCTTCACGTTTGTGTCCAATGATGGCGGGGCAGAGGGGAAGTACTACGACGCCCATAGCTGTTGGCTGACACACCACAGCATGCTCAAGGGCTCCTTCTATTCCTTCATCATACCGGTGGGCATCATCGTCTTCTTCAACCTTTTCAGCATGGCCTTGGTGATCTTCAAGCTGTTGAACCCTGTCAAGGGATTAGGACCAGGAGGACATAAAAGCTGCAGCGGTGGCCACGCCGCTGTACGCATTCTCAGGTCCATCATCATCCTGACCCCTGTCTTCGGAGTGACCTGGGTCTTGGGTTTTGCTAATTTAGTCCTTGACCTGGCGGATGGCCTGGCAGCGTCCGCTGTCTACTACATCTTCAGCGTCTGTAACTCTTTCCAGGTGGGAGCCCTCAGATTTACATTTTACATTGAGGGCATTTAGCAGACACTTTTATCCAAAGCGACTCACGATAAGTACATTTGCCAGAAGAAAGAGAAACAACGCTATATTGCTGTTGTTCATAGAAAATATAAACAATTGTTCGGTTAACCCATTCCTCGTATACAACAAAGCTAGTTAGGATAAGATACTACTCGAGGTACTATTTTTAAGTGCAAGGACGAACAACATACAATCAGTGCATACATGAAGTGCTCAGTTCCTGGTGAAACTTTGCTATATACTCCTGTTCCTTTATAACCGCTCTGTCTCCAATGCCTCCCCAGGGACTCTTCATCCTGCTGACCGCCAGTGTCGGAGAGAGAATGGTATTTCTTTCTTACAACTTTATTTTGACCTGCAAATACTGCGATCACTAAAATGAGTCATGGGTCATTGAGACGATCTGAAAGAGTTCACAGCTTGGTTGCCTCTTTAAATACAACACATTCACAGTAGTATATTAAGAGGTACAATGTGCAAGATCTTCAATTTCAAGCTAGCAAAAATCGAGCTCCTACGGCTACCCCTCCAACCCCACCCGTCTTTGAAAAGCGCAATTACTGTTTGAGTTTGAACAGGAGATTTCTCTTCCATGAAACACCGATCCCCGTAGCCTTAGCATCTACATAAAAAAATGTGCTTTCAAGCATGTTCCAAACAAAAAGCTGTTCCACAAATTAACTGTAAAATGGACACTGTTTCTTTTATTTCACCCAGGTTCGAAACGCACTGAGGAAACTTTTTTTCGCAAATGTGAGTTCAACACGGATCACTAACCACACTTGTTTCATTAGCAGATGTGTTTTGGCAGTCGTGTTGACACGTTGTCTCTGATCCCCTAGCGACAGCCGTCATCCACTAAGGAGACCTCCATGACCATGCAGTCTTCGTCGGAAGGCTGACTGCTGAGACAGCAGCCGGTCCCCTGTTTAGTGGAGGGAAGCGCATTTCATCTTCAGCAGGGAAATGTAATTAATTTTGGCCTAATGTTGTAGGCTACAACTTTAGAGCATGGGATGTATAACGAGCTTACTGTGGATGTGTGATGTCAAGGGCTTTTATTATTTATTAGGGTGCCAAGCACAAAGTGCGAAGGCAACCTATTGTAATTAGGGTGCCAAGCACAAAGTGCAAAGCTAACCTATCGTAATTGTTAGTTTTATTATTATATGTTCTTCATAAGTTTTAGTTTCTCTTTCTTTCTTTCTTTCTTTCTTTCTTTCTTTCTTTCTTTCTTTCTTTCTTTCTTTCTTTCTTTCTTTCTTTCTTTCTTTCTTTCTTTCTTTCTTTCTTTCTTTCTTTCTTTCTTTCTTTCTTTCTTTCTTTCTTTCTTTCTTTCTTTCTTTCTTTCTTTCTTTCTTTCTTTCTTTTTCTCTACAAACTTTGGGACCTATCTCCTTCCTCAATTTTTCACCTAGAGATTCCATTCAATTTTTTAAATATTTTATACTTTTTAAGATATTCTACTTTTAAAATATTATATATTTTTTAACACAGGAGTCAATGGGAGGACGGCAGAGCCGTCAGAGACATAGGCATAACTAAATTCATTTTCAACCGTTTATCTTCGTTCAAACATTTAACAAATCTACACACTTCTATCTTCAACGATATCCACCGAATTTCGATATCATCTAAAATGTATTTGTTTTAGTTTTATAACTATGGGGTCAGAACAGCCTCATTAATAATGAATGCACAGAGAAGGATTCACAAATATATTTTGTGATTTATATATAAATTACTCTCTTCTCACAAATACATTTCAATGCACACACAAATGGATATCGGTATGTATAAATGTAAAATTTATCCATAAACAAATTGGCTGAAAACGAGGCATCTGATTGGCTACAGAGAGTTCCTTGTTGTAAAAAATGCAGCCTTTCACACCAAAAAGAACCAAGAGCCAGTTCCGGGCTGGTGCTAAGGCCAGTTCAAAACTGGTTCCAGCCTTATCCCAGTTATGAACCAGTTGGTTTCACACCGGCCAGAGCCAGCCATGGAGCCGGCGAGAGCAACGTCATGACGTCACTGCAAACGTCTGCATACGTCTCCGCTTTCCCAGCAACCCTTGCGCCTAACAATAAACTTTTATTAATTAGTGTCTCTTGTTTTTTAGGATTCCCTGCTGATGTTTTGTACGGTTTTAGTTGTTTTGTTTTAGCTGTGCTGTTTTGGTTTTGCTTTGCTATTTTGTTTCAAACCTGTGTCCTTATTATTTCTGTAGTATCATAGTTTAATTTTCTTTGTTCTGTATTTATATATTTTTATATATTTTTAATTAATATATTTATGGATTTATATTACATTTATTTAAAACAAGGCACATTTGTGAGTGGATCAGAAATGTGTTTGTGAAATTTATTTTTGTTTATGGATTTATTTTACATTTATACATACCGATATCCATTTATATGTGCATTGAAATGTATTTGTGAGAAGAGAGTAATTTATATATAAATCACAAAATACATTTGTGAATCCTTCTCTGTGCATTCATTATAAATGACTGTTCTGACCACAGATATATAGTGTTCTATATATATATGGTTCTAACTTCTGACCCCATAATACTTTTGCTACACATTTACCACCGAGACGTGTTGCAAAACTACCTGCAAAAAAACCCACAGCTGAGACTTGCAGGAGCAGATTCAAGCAGATTCGCTCATTAAAATGCTGAATCAAAATAGTGTTCTTTATCATTTTATTTGTGTGGAAATTTTACACAGATGTGCAACTTCTGATGCACTAGTTCAAATTTGGGTTTTACCAATGCACACATTTTGGGCATGTTCTCAGATTATGAAACGCGGGTGTGCGAATGTGTTTTGCACCAACTGCGCTGCAATGATTGTAGCAAAAGGATTTGTGCACCTGTAACACAGATTTGCGTACTCGTAGACCTTATTTTGTGTTTACAATGGTAGAAAAAATATTTCCGGCTTCAAATGTACTGTTACACATTTGTGACTTTTGAGTACACATGCAAAATAAATATATACAACTTCAAATTTACTGTGACTTTAGTGTACGCTTTCAAATTCTGCAGTTACAGGTGCTAAAGACTTTTGCTACAATAATACCTTCATACAAAAGTGTCAAGTGCATGACTCTGAAGTTGTGACGCACAGAATAGGATTTGTGCACCTGTAACACAGACATTTTAACTCGTAGACGCTATTTAGTGTTTACCATGGTAGAAAAAATATTTACATCAAATGCAGGCTACTTTGGCTACACATGCAAAATAAATATTTAGGACTTCAAATTTACTGTTACACATCTTTAGTGTGCGCATACAAAATCTGCAGTTACAAGTGCTAAAGTGCTACTTTTGCTATAATAATACCTTCATAGTTCTGGCTCTCTGTATGCATACCTTTAGCCGCAGCCCAGTGGAGCGGTGTCAGGTTAGGATCGCATTGGTTGTTTTTCAGTAATTCCTCGACCAGATCACAGTCCCCAGCCGCTGCGGTCTGGTGCAACTCTGTCATGGCTCAAGGTAAGCGTCGCCAGGCAACGCTCAACAAACGAACGACCCAGGAAATCAATACATAGGATTGGTTCTGCTGCCATCTGGTGGATAGTAGCCCATTGTATATAACCATAATATTAAAATAAAGATACATAGAACTACATCTATATTTTTTGCATGTTATATTTTACTTATTATTTTATTGTATGACAATGTTTAGATGTGAAGCACTTTGAGTCTGCCTTGTGTACGAAAAGTGCTATATAAATAAAGTTGACTTTCATACATCCCCATCTATACATATAAATTCATTATAGAATAGATGAAAATAACCCAGAACTAAAAATGTTGCAGAATCTGAAAGCAACATTATATAAACCAACCATTACTTCCACTAAATCATTACAATGACAGTTCATATGAATGAACATTTTCTTCCCGCTTAAAAAAGTGATAATATAAAAGTATTTTAACAATAAAGGTACGCTAGTCAAACAAATGGCAAACTCAATTTAATGACATCAAATTTATTGCACATAGAACAAGTACATTTTTTCTCCATCCACTGCTCATGTTTGAAATCAAGTCCTGCCGATTCTCTGAGGTTTATGTTGAATGGTCTGTAGGGCAAAAAAAAAATATTATGAGGACAAAAATGCGATAACAAAAGTTCTCACTCATTTCACCACTCTTAAGTGATCTTACTGTCGTACATGTATAAATCAACTCAAATTGTTTTAGAACAAAATGGCAGAGATTGGTCATTATTTAGCTGTTATTTACCGTTCTGGGAAAGCCTTTAGTAATGCGGTCGGTTGCTGGAGTTCATTACTTTGTCCTTTAACAACTATTAAGGACGAACCGGAAAAACACAAACAGATATTGAAACAAACTGCACAGAACAGCACAAAAACTGGGACAATTGTTGGATATGCAGTGTAAAACAGATATCGCATGATTTAAGATCAAATGATTAAATGTATTTTAGTAGCCAATGTGCATCTAAATGGTCTCGGCGGTACGACCAAAGAAAGTTCTCATAAAATACAGTGATACTCACCAATGGCGGGCTCTGCGCCGGGCTGCTGTCACCATCTTTACCCTCCAAGCCTTTCCAGTGATTTTTCATGGCATTGTTCACCATCGTTTCCCCAATGTCCGCCCTCACGGTGTACTGAGGAATCGCCGTGTAAAGGTTGTCCCCCACGCTAAGCGGAGTCACGCAGACAGCCTTGTCCACCAGGAGTTCGTAGAATTCGTCAGAAGCGCACTCCTCCCAGGTGCCCTTCGACTCGTCAAACCCTTCCAAGGCGCAGAGGAACGCCTGGGGCGCCGCCTCGAACAGGAACCGGGGCACCGCCTTTACGCCGCTCACGTCGACCTCTGTCTCGTTGCCGTAGTCTACGAACAAAACAGAGATGGCGTCGCCGGTCCTGCGGATGACCTGAGCGCGGTACCAATGATTGTCGTCGGGGAAAAGGGCAAGGCAGGGACTGCCGAGGCTCAGGGTCTCGACCCAGGCGGGGTCCTGGCCTCCCAATCGTCCGGCCTCCTCTGTGAGCTTGGTCAACTTGTCCAGAACCTCCGGGTTCTCATGCTGACACCAGAAGAAGTGCGGTCCCACAATGCACGTCGCAAACACCTGATACAGACAGTTTGGGAGGACGTCCGGCTTTGTGTATCTGGAGGTTCCTTCAGTGCAATCGGTTTGCTTTGAGTTTGATCCGGGTTGTGTTTGCTGAATGAGGTTCTGTGACAATGCAATGGCCTGGTCAACCAAAACAATATCCCAAATGTCTAGAGTTTCTTTCATGAAGGTGCACGAGTAAGTCTTCTCAGGATTTTCCACAGTATCCCTTTTGAACGCCGATATCACCTCCTGATCCCACTGTTCTTGGTCGTTGCTAATTTCTCCAAATTTACATGGAATAGCGAACCTTGGCTGAGCCAGGAATTCCTTGTCGAGGTAGCACGTCTTACCACAAGGGATCGTGGCCTCGTTGCCAAAGTCTATGAACTCTACTGCCAGCGACCTGTCGTCAAGCTTCTTCACCACAACCGCACGATACCATGCACTGTCGTCAGGGAACTCTGCACTGATCAAATCACTAACATTCAAGCTGTCAAATTGAACCGGACCGGAAAACACCCCCTCTTGGTCATTGAGTTTGTCCACAATGGCATATATGTCCTTCTCATCCTGTTGGAGTTGAACAAAAACCCTTGAAGCGTTCTTGAAATGGGAAACATGCACAGCAAATGACGATCCTTGCTCTATTCGCTTTGGGGGAAGGTCTGCCAGTGTTGCATTTTTTAAGGCATTACTGGGTGTCACTGAAGGTTGCACAGGCTTATCCGTGTCCAGCAGGGCATATGCTACGGACGGTCCACTATACCTCTGCTCCACCTTTGCTTGGGGGCCATTTCTGCAACACATTTCGTTTGGTTGCGCGGTCCTCATCTTTGGTTCAGTGATTGTTAGTTTTTGCATTTTACAGTGGTCCACTGGGATTTCCAGTGCATGCCGTTCAGCGCCTGAAGACGGCGAAGGAACGGGCCGTGGGTGTGAGCCATTTTGTTTTTTTGCCACCACTGTCCTCGCTTTGACTGCAAGATTTACATTCAACGTCCCGTCAAAGAGTACCACAAGTAGCTTCCCACTGGAGTCTATTTCCTCCACAGAGATGGTGAAACAGTGGCCGACGGCGTGCTCTTCAAACCAGTCGTTGATTTCGTTTGGTGCATCTGCCGGAACATCAAACAAGCCAACTTCGACAGCCTGCACAGGAAGCGATCGGACCGCACTACATTCTGCTGGAACGGGAAGAACGTCTGACATTTTCAATGACACAACATCACCAAATTCCACAAAGCAAACCTGGGGCTGAGTACCCGTCTTCTTTATATGACCTCTGTACCACTTGTTGTCCGTGTACCTTGCGATACATGCGCTGTCGACCACCAGAGGAAGACCGTTGCATTGCGACTGACTGGCCAGAAGCTGCTGAACGCCTTCCATGATTCTGTCAAACGAAGGGTTGTTCCTGGTGAGTTGGCAGTAGAAATGATTGACACTAACGCAGCATGTGATGGACACCTCCTCCCTGGAACCGACTTCCAGGTCGTGGGTTGAGTGACTGTATCCCGGTGGGACCAGTGGAACAGTAATAACCTCCGGAGGGTGTACAGACTGTGACGCCGACAGCCGAGTGAGCAGGTTGCACACACTCTGAAGAGGGGTTCCGATGTCGACAACGCTACATGCAAAACCTTGTGGGTTGCGTGTCGTAGCTTTGATGGTGCATTTCAACTCGCCTTTGGAGAAATCTCCTTCATCTACGAACTTGCGGAATTCTTCTGTGGCCCCATCTATCCAAGGAGCAGCACTGGGGTTGTCTGGGTGCAATGGGGTTTGTAAACAGCACTGAAGGGCATGCGCTTTCATACACATGAAGCATGGATCAATGGGGCGTAGGTCTTGCAAAGGAACCTCGACAATGTGACCGTAGTCTACGAATCTGACAGCCGTCATTGATGACTTGCGGTCCATTATTCTCCCGCGGTACCACATGTGGTTTTCTGGGTGCCGGGCGACACAGAAATCAACGACAGGCTTCTCGACCCTGGAAGTGTCATAATAGCTTTGCAAATCCTTCATTAGGAGCAGAAGAGATTCTCTGTTTTCTAATATTTGACAGAAAAATATTAATGGACTTTCAATGAAAGTTACTTTCACCGCCACACAGCTTCCTACCGGTAAAATTTGTTCACAAATGTTTTTCTTCTCCACATCAGAGGTTTGGGCAGAAGCGGATCCATTCTGCATCACAGAGTCTGCGTTTTCCTTCCTGAGGGGAGATGGATCGGGCCAGCATTTCTTGTCAACAAATTTGTCGTCGTCTGTTCTCCCGTTTATTGGTGGGTTTGCAGACTCGGGTGACGCACTGCATCGAAAGAACTGATCCGTCAGGTCGACCTTGGGGATGACACTATTTTCTGTTTCATCTGTATCCGATCGCGTGGTACGGTCTTCAGCCAAGGAATCATCACCGGTGTGCCTTGAGTCTGAAAAGAACGATAGATTCCTCTATAAAATAAGCATTGATGCATGCCGCGTTGTCTCCAAACAACCGGACATCATAGATATTCTTCCCTGCATCGTAGCGTTCAAATTTAGCCACAACAGAACCACGCGTCAGGGATTTCAGAACATCTATTTGGTCTTTGTGCTGAGTCTTGCCGTCCACTCCATCGAGAGCACAGTGGTACGTGAAGACCGGTATTCGGAGGAAGCTGTCGTGCAGATGTCGAACTTCAAACATGGGGATCCTTTGAGTCTCCCCGTGATCCACGTGTAGCACGTCCACAAAGCCAGTGTTGCTCACTGCGGCTTGGGTAAGTTGGGAACGCTGCCATGTGCCGTCAGCTCTTCTGGTGGCACACGGGGATCCACTCGCCCATGGTCTGCCCGGCCCCAGCGTAGACCTTCCCTCATAGTGCAGCTGCATCTGCTTGGAGAGCTTCTCCTGCTCTTTGGAGAATATTGAGAGTTTACAGAACAGGCTTGTTGAATCCGTCACTTGGGTCACCTCGACATTTTCAAAGAATCCAGATTGCAGTTCGAGGTAGAGGTATTGTTTTGGCACATCCCCACCATTAGACGGTGAAGTGCTTGAGGAGCATGGAGTGGACGGAGTGGTAGAGGAATCTAGAGATGAGAGGACCAGGCTCTTGAAGTGGCCAGCTTCAATCTTCTTTGCCATCCGCCCGCGGGATAGAAAATTGCCGATCAACGGAATGTCAATGAGGATGATCCGGTCTGGCATCAGTACATCTTCAACCAATCCACTCATTTGCTTGTCAAGTACAGATTTCAAAAATATTGTGGCTTTTTCTGACCATTTCTCTGTAAAAGGCAGAATATTAGCGAGAAAGCAGGTTTCAAATTGGTATGGCATTATATTTTGCCGTCTTGTTAAGACGGATTCCGGGTCACGGTTATCTTTTGAGTCACCGTCGGGATTGATTTGATCAGACGCTACATCCTCCGTCTTGTTCTCCGGGACGCCATTAACTTCATAGCCGATGTCCACCAACAGTTCCACCAGACCGAAATGGCTCTTAAAACAGACCTTTTTAATCACGAACACCACCTCCGATCCGGACGTTGGAAGTTCTGATATTGAAAACATTTTCAAGTCCATTTAATTTCCAATGTCACCTGCAAAAAATAAATGCATTCGAGTTATCTGGTCCTTTTCAGATTATTTGCCAATATAACATTTAACGTTCTTTTTAGTTTAATTTAAATGAGTAGAATCTTAGGGTCATAATTGCAGGGGAACGGACAAAACCCCTGGCAGACGTAACCCCCGGTCGCGAAAACCCCGTAGGACAAAAGCCCCGGTGGACATAACCCCCGGTGCCGATATTTAGCAGTGCTTCTGCCACTCACGGAGACTTAATTAAACATATATGGGTTGTATTCGATTAGTTGGTAATGTTTGCTATAGTTTACCGTGGTTTGGAAATAAATTTGCGGAATGATGAGCCATTGGTCACCAGTTACGATGCCAGCCATATTGGCGATCTAATTTGACCTCTGAAGCTCCGGTGACGACATTTAGCAGTGATTCTGCATCTCATGGAGCGCGCATCTAAATATTTATGGGTTGCATATGATTAGAAGGTAACTTTTGCAATGGTTTGGAAGAAATTTGTGGCATTATGAGTAGGGGTGGGCGATATGGCCCAAAAGAATATCACGATATTTCAAGGTATTTTGGCGATAACGATATATTTGACGATATGACCAAAAACTGAAAAAAAGGTTATTTATTTCAAGAACATACAATTGCAACAGTTTGTAAACAGCATATCAGTGTTTGCTACAATGCAAGTAATGGTCACTTTGCCTGAGTACTGAGTAAAAGCTAACAAAAAATTATCGCTCCATTCTTTGGTGCGTAACTCTTCAGATTCTGTATAAAATATAAATAGTACAAAATCAAATCAACCACAAAATCTAAAGTGCAGTTTGCAAAAATAAAAATAAAAATACACTTGAAACTTCAGTGCATAAATGTACAAACAACAACAAAACAAAAAATTAATTGCCATCAACAGAGGTATAATGTGCAAGAGTTAGGGTTAGGTATGTCAGGACGAGGTTCGTTCTGACATACAGCGAGCGAGCGAAACGGCGACGAAAACTCACGCGAGGGTGTCCTGATATGCAGCGTGACGATTTTGTCGCGAGTGTATTTTATTGGTTAAGAATCCAAACCAATCAAATCATCGAGGGATGTAAACACATTCAACAGGAAGCAGCGTGTACTTATCAACCAATAAGAAGTGTTTAGGGGCGGGACACCGCCGTGAAATGTCGTCCAGATAGAGACAACGCGAGCGATAAATTCAGGGTTGAGCGACATCGCTGGACGGCGCGACGGCGCTCGCGGCACGTCAGGACAGGCTCATTGAAAAGTACACATTCTAATCACTTTTCCTCGCTCGCGTCGCTGTCGCATCGCTGTATGTCAGGACGGGGTGTAACGGTGCGATGTTATTACGTCAACCAAACAGAATATCACGATATGATTTTTTTTTATCATGTAAAAAAATATACCGGTATTATCGTGAACGATATGATATGGCCCACCCCTAATTATGAGCCATTAGTCACTAGGTACGCTGCCCGCCATATTGAAATTAGATTGCCAATATGGCGGACAGTGTAACTGGTGACTAATGACTCTTCGGCCACACCAAACGCGTTACTCGCGTTAAGGTACGGCCACATCAAACGCGTCACTCGCGTTAAGGGCATTGAAAATCGGCATTTTTGCATAGGGAACCATTGGTATAGGCGCGTAGACGCGTTACACGCGTTGAAGCGTCGCGTTACCCTGTGTTCACACCAAACGCGACGGGGCGACAAGATCCCATACAAAGTGAACGTAGAGACGCGTATCGGGCGAAATTTTCGCGAGAGAAAACTGGCGACAAATTTTGATTTGTCGCGCCACACTTTCGCCGTCTTCTGGCGAGCGCGTTCACGTGGATTTGTGGCGCGACATATTCGCTCGAGTTCAAATTTTTCAACTTTGACGCGAATTTCGCGTGATGACGCGTGATTACAGCCAATCAGCGTTCACTTCCTTGAGTGACGTAGCGTTCACTTCCCGCTCAAGCTAAAGACATGCAATGCTTGTCTTTAAATGCTTTTGTCTTTAAATGCTTGTCTTTAAAAAGGTAAAGACATGCAATGCTTATGTCGGACATGGTTGTGAAATGGAGGACCTGGAGTCAAGTTGTGGTGCGACAAATTCGACAAAAACTTGCACAGCGACAGATTATGATGTGTGGCGCGACAAAACTTCGGCGACAACGCGAACAGGCGACAAATTTCGCGTTTGGTGTGAACGTAGGGTTAGGGGCGTTAGACGCGGCAGTCGCACGTAATTACGCACGTAAGCGCACCAACGCGCCCAACGCACCAACGCGCAAAGTTCAAAAAATTTAACTTTCAACGCTCCTACGCGTGACGCTTAGCCGCGATAGCCAATGAGCGTGGAGCTTGACCCGACGTCACTGGCAGAGAGAGCTTGCACAGAAGCATACGGCCGACATCTTTCTTTATTCTGGGTGGAAATAGTAACATAGTTACGCCATTAAATGCGTTTATGTAAACATTTCTAGCGAGAAATGTGCATTTTACTTTCATAATGTTCGCTCGGTAAATGTGAAGGATGTTTGGTTTGATAGTTATGACGAAGAGGGAACGCTCCATTCACTTGCATGGACAGCGTCTCTGGTTGCTAAGCAACCTCAACGTCTTGGCGGACTATATCTCTGCTGATCAACACTACGAATGCTGGAAACACAACAGACACACCATATGTTATTATATACCATGTTAGTTTCATTCACCCGCGATAGCTTTGGAAAGAGAATGAGCGGGAGAAAATGGGCGGGCTCATCTAGCTGCGTTGGCGCGATGGAAGCGTTGAACCATTTGACACAATGATCAAGCGTTTGGTGTGGCCGTACCTTTAGGGGCGTTAGACGCGGCAGTCACACGTAATTACGCACGTAAACGCACCAACGCGCAAAGTTCAAAAAATTTAACTTTCAACGCTCCTACGCGTGACGCTTAGCCGCGATAGCCAATGAGCGTGGAGCTTGACCCGACGTCACTGGCAGAGAGAGCTTGCACAGAGGCATACGGCCGACAGCTTTCTTTATTCTGGGTGGAAATAGTAACATAGTTACGCCATTAAATGCGTTTATGTAAACATTTCTAGCGAGAAATGTGCATTTTATTTTCATGATGTTCGCTCTGTGAATGATGTTTGGTTTGATAGTTATGACGAAGAGGGAACGCTCCATTCACTTGCATGGACAGCGTCTCTGGTTGCTAAGCAACCTCAACGTCTTGGCGGACTACATCTCTGCTGATCAACACTACGAATGCTGGAAACACAACAGACACACCATGTGTTATTATATACCATGTATACCATGTTATTTAACCCGATTATTGTTATTTATATCTATTATATTTTATTTGAAAAGAGAATGAGCGGGAGAAAATGCAATATCATCCCACTGCAGACACAAATAGGCGTTCCCGTGTGGTGGGGGGTTCCCGTTTACGCAGACTGGAACGCCCCCCTTCTTATTCTTCGTCGCCTTTCTTGCTGAACTGTATTAAAATGTCAAAGTGTACTTCTCCGAAGCCACGTAAACAGTGTTGTGAATAAACGTCCAAAGCTTTTCAAATCGTATTTGGTGTTTTATTGGGATACAGGTTGATATTCGTCAAGCCGGAGAAGTGATTCCGGAAATGATTTTGTTAAGAGGACCAATCACAGCACTTTCTGTCGATGGATAGTCAAAAAATATAAGCTACAGAGAGGGTCTCCGACAGGCTCTCCGTGTCTACGTACAACACTTTACGGAGGACTATAAACCGGCCTACCTTTCACCAACACCGACCCCTTCCTTCGCACAGCTGTCAACATCCGGAACTGTCGCTAGTTAGATTTTCTCAAACAGAAATTTAAAAATAAGATGTAGTAGAAAGTACGGTACGGGTAGCATAGAACTAACGTTACCAAATGGGGGCTCCTTGATTGCTGAATCTGATGAGAGCGGTAAAATTGCCATTAAGGAAGGAAAGCATAGCATAGTGCTTCGCAGTATGCTTTGCGAAACCCAGTATGCCTTTCGAAACAGCTGTTTATTGGTCGATGAAACGCTACCAGGAACGCCTTCTCAGAAAATGGGCGGGCTCATCTAGCTGCGTTGGCGCGGTGGAAGCGTTGAACCATTTTTGTGACACACAATGATCAAGCATCAGGTTAGGCGCGTTACTCGCGTTGGAAAACACGAGTAAAAGGTCACAAATGTCTTACCAAACCATGGTTAACAATGGCAAACATTACCAACTAATCGAATACAACACATACATATTTTATTCAGTCTTGGTGAGTGGCAGAAGCACTGCTAAATATCGGCACCGGGGGTTATGTCCACCGGGGCTTTTGTCCTACTGGGTTTTCGCGACCGGGGATTATGTCCACCGGGGGTTTTGTGCGACATTCATAATTGCAGCAGATTACATATTTCTCTACACACAAAAAGCTCAGAATCGCAGGCTTCGCGCAAAATAATTTCAGAGAGTCTGAATGGATGATAATATACTGAGGTTTTACCTTCATCCGGTTGTTCCAATTGTCGTTCAGTCCTTTTAAAAAAGAGAATAGGTCCGGTAGTGAATCGAAATCCAGTCTTCAAATTAGTTGCGTTAACGATGAAACCCAAAAATCAGTAGTACTTCCTAGGACCTCGACCGCACCGTGCAACGCACATGTCCTGTTGTCGAGCACTGAGTACTCCATGGCACGTCACTCGTTTTGATTGGACCACAGGGAAGTAGGCGTGTCTTCATTGTGCGTCCGTTACGTCCGAGGATTCCTCCATGAGACCACACAGTAGGCCTTCGGCAATAACTCTATTAATACCCACTTTCTCCTAAAGCTCAACCCTAGACCAAAGCTTGGCATTTCAACCTTAAACCATCGAATGAGAAAATATGCAGGACTGGAGAAAAAAAAATCTTCTGTGTAGTTCATGATAGTTTCAGACAGTAATGGGGAATCATGAAGAATATGGTGTTGTTTCACCCAGTATGCTCATTTCTCCAAAGGAATGAATATCTTTTTAAGGAGTAGGCCATACATGACAAGGACTATCCTACTGCGCCAATCATATGCAGTTACCTTTCTGTGAGCAGTATTTTAATCAGCATTGCTGATTATTAATTGTCATACACCTCTTTGATGCAGAATGGACCAGGATTGTCTAGGGTGTAGCCAAGAGGTTCTTGGTTCGATCCCAGCATGTCTGTGGTCTACCTGCCTGTGGTCTAGGTGTCTGTGGTACCTGTCTGTGGTACCTGTTTGTGGTCTACCTGTCTGTGGTCTACCTGTCGACGCATCCTTGAGCAAGAAGCCCCTAGTTTGTGAGAAGACAATATCATGAAAATTGTGAGGTAGAGAAGCATCTTATTCAAGCTGATGTTACACAATCGTCCATATGGGAGGAATGGTTTCCTAGGAGAAGACCTCCTACTATAATGGCTGAATAATGGATCCATGCTCAGGCAACTGATGGATGGGTGCTACTGGTCTGGTGTCTATATTTAGACCATCTCTCCATGTGTACGATAAGAGCTGAAACTGATACATGATGATTCGCACAGATAGCCCCGACTCGGCGGGCTCGTGGAGGGATCCTCAAACAACCACAAACCGTTTGTGTGCACAAACCCTGGCGGATATGTTTGCTGTTTCGTGTTTGTGCCAAACTAGAGGCTCAGGCATCGGATTTCTGTACGACTTAATGTTTGTTATTCACCGGGGAAACATCCACATGTGGGAACGTCGTGATGGGTGCGCCCAGAGGGGCTGCTCTTCTGCTTTCTTTACGTCGCGCTGGTCGATGGCCGTTGGCTGCTCACATCCTGGTGGTTCTGTTGGGGCACCCCGGTGGCTCACCGGGTAGAGCGCATAGCGCACAGGTCCTGAACGCAGCGAACCGGGTTTGATTCCCACCCGTGGTCCTTTGCTGCATGTCCTCCTCTCTATGGCCCTCTACAATAAAATGCCATAAAATAAATCTTTAAATTAATGTCGGTGGCAGTTTTGTTTGCCTCTTTGGTTGGTTTAATCTCTGATTTCTGTGTGAGTTTGCAGTGTGTACATTCCCAGAGCGGAATGGGATGCAGAAGGCGATAGAGAGGGTTACCAACTAACCAATATGGCGTCTGTATGAATAGAGACTGTGGCTCCTCCTGGTCTCCATCCTATACAGATACCAGACACAGAGATAGGATCAGGTTTTGTTGATGGACTCTCGTGGATAGGGCCTCTATCAGTTATAAAGGAACTGCGTTCAATCCTCAATGTCCCCAAACTAACTAAGAGGTCTACCCCTTACCTTTCCTTAACGACCTGTATCTGAGTTTACTGTCTAACCCCTACCTGCTCCTTAGTGACCTGTATCAGAGTAGACAACCCCTACCTGCTCCTTAGTGACCTGTATCAGAGTAGACAACCCCTACCTGCTCCTTAATGACCTGTATCAGAGTAGACTGTCTAACCCCTACCTGCTCCTTAGTGACCTGTATCAGAGTAGACAACCCCTACCTGCTCCTTAATGACCTGTATCAGAGTAGACTGTCTAACCCCTACCCGCTCCTTAGTAACCTGTATCAGAGTAGACTGTCTAACCCCTACCTGCTCCTTAGTGACCTGTATCAGAGTAGACTGTCTAACTCCTACCTGCTCCTTAGTGACCTGTATCTGACTTAACTGTCTAACCTTTACCTGCTTCTTAATGACCTGTATCAGAGTAGACTGTCTAACCCCTACCCGCTCCTTAGTGACCTGTATCAGAGTAGCCTGTCTAACCCCTACCCGCTCCTTAGTGACCTGTATCAGAGTAGACTGTCTAACCCCTACCCGCTCCTTAGTGACCTGTATCTGAGTTAACTGTCTAACCCCTACCCACTCCTTAGTGACCTGTATCAGAGTAGACTGTCTAACCCCTACTTGCTCCTTAATGACCTGTATCAGAGTAGACTGTCTAACCCCTACCCGCTCCTTAGTGACCTGTATCAGAGTAGACTGTCTAGCCCCTACCCGCTCCTTAGTGACCTGTATCAGAGTAGACTGTCTAACCCATACCCGCTCCTTAGTGACCTGTATCTGAGTTAACTGTCTAACCCCTACTTGCTCCTTAGTGACCTGTATCAGAGTAGACTGTCTAACCCCTACCCGCTCCTTAGTGACCTGTATCAGAGTAGACTGTCTAACCCCTACCTGCTCCTTAGTGACCTGTATCAGAGTAGACTGTCTAACCCCTACCTGCTCCTTAATGACCTGTATCAGAGTAGACTGTCTAACCCCTACTTGCTCCTTAGTGACCTGTATCAGAGTAGACTGTCTAACCCCTACCCTCTCCTTAGTGACCTGTATCAGAGTAGACTGTCTAACCCCTACCCGCTCCTTAGTGACCTGTATCAGAGTAGACTGTCTAACCCCTACCCGCTCCTTAGTGACCTGTATCAGAGTAGACTGTCTAACCCCTACCCGCTCCTTAGTGACCTGTATCTGAGTTAACTGTCTAACCCCTACCTGCTCCTTAGTGACCTGTATCAGAGTAGACTGTCTAACCCCTACCTGCTCCTTAGTGACCTGTATCAGAGTAGACTGTCTAACCCCTACCTGCTCCTTAATGACCTGTATCAGAGTAGACTGTCTAACCCCTACCCGCTCCTCAATGACCCCTCATAGAGCTATCTGTTGGAGTGTGGCCCTGTAGACGCCTCCCCAACGGCCTACTGCTCTAGGGGCCTGCTACTCCAGGGGCCCAGTTCTCCAGGGGCCCGCTGCCCCAGGGGCCCTCTGCTCTAGTCCCTGGGACTCACACCATGATCCAGCCAGCGTTGGCCCTGCCGTGTCTTTTGAAAAAGCCCATTGAAGTTTTATTTAGTTTCAGTCACTACAGAAGTCATTTGGTGCAACACATGCCACATGTAGAAAATAACAGAACAGAAACACACTCACTTTGTGGTTGGATTTGTCATATAAACATCGACCAGGCGAGAAGGTTTTGACATGGCGGTGGGATTGGACTGGATCAATTATAGAGACGGTAGGCCTACCCATGGGGGGATTTGGGGGGTGTTGGTCTCAATAAAGTGTTATAGTTTATAGTTTTCTATCGTAAATCATTCTGCATATCGCATTACCGTATAGGAACGAACGCCTAGCTAGACACCCAGTCCTTGCTTGCATAGCCTACAATCGGTATGGGTGGGGGGGTGGGTTGAAAGTGTTGAAATGAGGAGAGCTAGCGCAGCTAACGTTAGCGGTAGCCTACGTCGCCACGGCGGCCATCTTTAAAGTAGGGAATGTCCTACTTCCTCCAAGAGTCTGCACCACTGATAATCTCTGAAAAGACCTAACGGATTATAAAATAAGACAATCAATAAAAAGTTAATCTCGTTATAAAGTTTTTTTTTTTATTATTATTAATATTATAACTATAGGTATCGGAATGCAGTGTGTCCAGTAAACATACTTTGAAACAGGCTTTGAACTTTCGTCGCCTCTCCCTCCCCTTGTGGAGAACGTGCTCGAGTAGCTTCGAGGTTCAAAGCCCTAAAGATTGTAAATCGTTTTTGTAGTGCTTTTTTTATATTTTATTTCTGTAAACATATTGATATGTCCTCTGTAAAGTTACTAGAGTTGAAATCATGTCACGGTGGCTGCGGCGGTGGTGGGGGAGAGGGGAGATAGTCCAACTAAGTTCAGATTGTAAACGTGGCTAATGCGTCATGTGTCTAATGATGTTAGACACC
The DNA here is from genome assembly GCA_900291075.1 of Melanogrammus aeglefinus. NCBI lineage: Eukaryota > Metazoa > Chordata > Actinopteri > Gadiformes > Gadidae > Melanogrammus > Melanogrammus aeglefinus. The sequence goes on along the minus strand of OLKM01001410.1, from coordinate 98,091 downwards.
ATTTTGTCTCTCGTCGCTGTTTCGACGGCGGACGGCGTTGACCACAACATGGACGCCGCAGTTTATCGCTTGGTCACCGACGCAAATCATAACTGAATCCAAGCCAAGGGCCGGGAACCACACACACAATGTGACTCCTCCGTTGTCCTTCAAAGTAAAACACAAACCATGAAGAGAAAAGCAACAACTCAAGAGGCACAGGTGCATGTGCGATGGGGTGAGAAGGGGACCATCGTCCGGTATCAGGTGACGTAATGTACTTATTAACCACACACTGTACATCCCATGCAACAATACTAAACAAATTCTGTAGGGACACTCGTTTTTATACCCACCTAAGGATGCAAAAGGTAAGAGATTATATATATTCATATATATATATATATATATATTATCAATATTTTTCTGACACATAATAACTGCATGCAAAGAACTGACACTCCCCAATGTGTGTGTGTGTGTGTGTGTGTGTGTGTGTATATGTGTGTGTGCGTGTGTGTGTGTGTGTGTGTGTGTGTGTGTGTGTGTGTGTGTGTGTGTGTGTATGTGTGTGTGTGTGTGTGTGTGTGTGTGTGTGTGTGTGTGTGTGTGTGTGTGTGTGTGTGTGTGTGTGTGTGTGTGTGTGTGTGTGTGTGTGTGTGTGTGTGTGTGTGTGTGTGTGTGTGTGTGTGTGTGTGTGTGTGTGTGTGTGTGTGTTGTGATCCTCCCGTCCGAGGTCTGAACAGTAGACAGTTACAATTATCATAGGAGTTATTGTCTTGGTACTATTTATATAAAGCATACATTAGCTTCAGCAGTGACCACCGGCTGGTTTGAAGGCGGAGCGTTGGGGATAGGTGGTGCGTTGGGGTGGGTGGGGTGTGATGGAGGTGTCCTAGATATACGTCAGGGGACATAATTCATAAATACAGTGCTCCACTGATTTACAAGCTACGAGGTGAAGGGGGGGGGTGTATAGTTGTGTGTGTGTGTGTGTGTGTGTGTGTGTGTGTGTGTGTGTGTGTGTGTGTGTGTGTGTGTGTGTGTGTGTGTGTGTGTGTGTGTGTGTGTGTGTGTGGGTATGGGAGGGGAGGGCTGGGGGGTGGGACAGGTTACAGTGCACAACTCACATGTTTTTTTTTTTGGTGTGTCTGATATAGAAACGTATGATATCGTTGAGCTATAAGAGAGATGATTCAGCCTTTTACATTCTCATGCATACGACCACAAGAAGCGAGTCCATTGAAAAAATAGTCCAAGCATTATTTTTTTTTTTGTCGTTTTTTTGTTCGTTATTTTCCTGTGGAAATGGCAGAGAATCTAACATCAAATCGTGAGCTGCTGCTGCTGCTGCTGTCCGGAGAGAGTGAGAGTGAGAGTGAAAGAGAGAGTGTGAGTGTGAGTGCTTGTTTGTGTGCTTGTATGTGCGTGTGTGTGTGTGTGTGTGTGTGTGTGTGTGTGTGTGTGTGTGTGTGTGTGTGTGTGTGTGTGTGTGTGTGTGTGTGTGTGTGAGTGTGTGTGCGTGCGAGAGGAAACAGACTGGACACGGTGGACGGGGGCGTTTCGATGGGGGCGGGGCGGGGGTGTGTGGCAGGGTGGGGGGGGGCTCACTTCTGCATGTCGCACTGCAGGAGCAGAACGATGGAGGGGTCGCTCTTAGCCGCCTCCTTAAACTCGTCCAAAGAGATCTGGTCGTCGTTGTTCTTGTCCATCTTGGAGAAGATGCGGTCCACGCGCTGCTCTGGCGTCAGGCCGTCCTCGTTCATCTTCATCATGATCACCGTGCCCACCATCTTGTAGATGGCCTGCGGGGAATATTATGGGATGCAATGAGAGACTCACTCACAGGACGCTGGCCGTCGGGTGGGGGGGGGGGGGGGGGGGCGTGTGTGCGTGCGCTACATGCAGGCCGGTCGTGCCAGCTTGGAATCCTGTGTGTTCTAAGAACGGTTCTTTATTATGGGATGTAGTAGGATTGGGATTGATGCACACTCTCTTTTTTTAAACCCTCAAAACCCACCTCTTTAAGGTGGCTTTCACCACATCACCTCCTTCCCTTCTCTTCCCTTCTTCCTTTTTTATCGTTATATATGTTCTTATTCAATATTAAAAATATAAATGATTTTGGGTTCACCCTGTAAACCGGCTTTGATTATTTCGAAAAGCGCTATATAAATGAAATATATATTATTATTATTATTGCTTTTGAGAAATAAACGCACCGAGGACGATTAATTTGATTAAAAACAGGCCAATAAATCATTCATGTGTTTTACATCCTACATCACCTCCAAAGTGTCGTCATTTAGCTTATTAGTAGTTTATTAGTCCCCCTTCACTGTCTCTCCTCACTGTCTCTCCACTGTCTCTCCTCACTGTCTCCTCCTCATTGTCCCTCCTCACTGTCTCTCCTAACTGTCCCTCCTCCTCCTCCTCCTCCTCCTCCTCACTGTCTCTCCTCACTGTCTCTCCTCACTGTCCCTCCTCACTGTCTCTCCTCACTGTCTCTCCACTGTCTCTCCTCACTGTCTCCTCCTCATTGTCCCTCCTCACTGTCTCTCCTAACTGTCCCTCCTCCTCCTCACTGTCTCTCCTCACTGTCCCTCCTCACTGTCTCTCCTCACTGTCTCCTCCTCACTGTCTCTCCTCACTGTCTCTCCTCACTGTCTCCTCCTCACTGTTTTCTCCTCACTGTCCATCCTCACTGTCTCTCCTCACTGTCTCTCCTCACTGTCTCCTCCTCACTGTCTCTCCTCACTGTCTCTCCTCACTGTCTCTCCTCACTGTCTCCTCCTCACTGTCTCCTCCTCACTGTCTTCTCCTCACTGTCCATCCTCACTGTCTCTCCTCACTGTCTCTCCTCACTGTCTCCTCCTCACTGTCTCTCCTCACTGTCTCTCCTCAGTGTCCATCCTCACTGTCTCTCCTCACTGTCGCGTCCTCACTGTCTGCTCCTCACCGTCCCTTCTCTCCTTCTCACTGTCCCCTTCTTTCCTCACTGCCCCTCCGGGACACAGAGGTCCCTCCCGGACTTTTATTTTGAAGTAAGGGAAGAACTAGGAGAACCGGGACGGTGATAAGGTTGGCCAGTTGGCTCTCTCTCTCTCTCTTGCTCTCTCGCTAACCCTACACTAAGGAGACAACGTCAGAATAAAAGTCTGGATCCTTGAGACGGCCGTTAGTGGTGAGTTACCTCGATGATCTCCAGCATCTCCACCCGGGTGATCTTGCCGTCCCCGTCCAGGTCGTACATGTTGAAGGCCCAGTTAAGCTTCTGCTCGAAGCTGCCCCGGGACGTGATGGACAGGGCGCAGATGAACTCTCGGAAGTCGATGGTGCCGTCGCTGTTCTTGTCGAAGGTCCTGAAGGCGTGTTGGGCAAATTTGGAGGCGTCGCCGTATGGGAAGAACTGGGGAACGGGGGGTGGGGCAGGGGGGGTGGGGGGGGGGAGAGAGAGAAGGTTGGCCGCTTGGCTCTCGGTTCGAAAGGTGTGGGGTTGCCCTTACAGCAAGGACACGACTTCAAAATAAAAGTCCAGATTGTTCAGATGGCTGTTAGTTGCTGGCTATAGGAGTAATGACCTTTCAGACCTTTCTTCTGACGAACGTACTTTTAGTCGCTTTGGATAAAAGCATCTGCTAAATGTCCTAAATGTAAATGTAAATGAAAGACCTCTATTTCAGGGATGTTTTCATTAAAAGGGGAAACATGAAATATGAAAGAATTGTGATTTAGTTTTCTCTGCAGTAGAGCTCCTTTACAGACCAATAATTAATAAAACCACAAGGGGCCCGATCCAACAGCAGGTTATGCAATAATCAGCCACTGCAACACACCTGTTTGGCCAGAGGGGACGCTGTTTCCTAGCGTTTTCCTCGTAAACGTTCGGTCACTCTTTAAAGCACACACGCACGCACGCACACGCACACACATACACACACACAAACACAAACGAATACACACACACATGAATACACACACGCACGCACACACACACACACACACACACACACACACACACACACACACACACACACACACACACACACACACACACACACACACACACACACACACACACACACACACACACACACCTTGACGTAGAGCTGCTGGAACTCGTCCAGGTTGAGGCGGCCGCTGGGGCAGTCCTTCAGAAAGCCTTTGTACCACTGCTTCAGCTCGTGCTCGTTGAACTCTGTGTTCTTCACCAGATCCTCCATGACCTCCGGGGTCAGCTTGCTGTTCTGTTTGCCCATGGTGCTCCTCCTATGGCAGGTAGGGGTGGGGGGGGACACAGGGGATGAGGCACATGAATGAGGCCCACAGAGGCCCCCGTGGTATTGGCGGGGACGGGGGCCGGCGGAGGTCTGTGTCGGTGATCATGACACGCCCCGTCTGTTTGGGTTCTCTACGGCTCTGCTGGGGCCAGACCCTGAACCGATGACACACTTACACGCACACGCACAAACGAATGCATGCAGACACTCGCACACACAGACACACATGCCAAGGGACACGCACACACAGTCATGCATGCATGCACGCAAGACACACACACACGACACACACACATACACACGCACACACAAATGCGTAAGCACACTCAGGCATGCACACACACACACACACACACACACACACGCGCGCTTTGGCACACGCATGCAGGCGCACACACACAACACACACACAGACACACGCATGCGTAGGCACATATGCGCAGGCATGCACGCACACACAAACGCATGGACACACAACATACGACACGAAAACGTAGGCACCCTCACTCAGGCATACACGCACTCACAAACGCACGCACACACACACGCACACGCTGGAGCGAGGCCATCAGCGTTGTCGTGCAGAAGCCGTCGGTCAGAGGTTTCGATCAGTCCTATCCGGTTTCCATCGCCGGCCTCTGTCCCGTAAACCTCTCTCCATAGTGACAACAACAACCCTGCCCCCACCACTGTACTACACAACGTAGCCGGGCCACCTCACACGGGGGGGGGATCAATACGGCTGATGAACGGGGGTGAGAGGGTGAACACCGACGTCCCAGTGTTGAGGGGGCCGCCCCGGATGGATTCATTGTTTGGCTACAAAAAGACGAATCGAAACCACACAGGCTGACACAGACACCGACGTAGAGGCCGAGATGAGTGGGTTGTTGTTGTGTTTCGTTAACACCGACCACACACACACACACACACACACACACACACACACACACACACACACACACACACACACACACACACACACACACACACACACACACACACCTCTATAAGCATCCCGGCTCCTCGTCCAGTGTGGGACGGTTCCGACCAGAGCACCCAGCAACCCCCCTCACGGGGGACGCGTGCAGCGGCGAGCGACAGACACGGTTTCACGGTGTGTGTCGGTGCATAATGCATCAAAATGAAACCCCCAACAGGGCCGGGCTAACCCCTCATTCTCATTTTTTTGTTGTTTTTTTAAGACCGAGAGAACGTCTGGGGGTCCGGAGAAGACATGATGAGGCAATGGTCTGAGGGGTGTGCGCAGCAGAACAGAGCTGCGGAGACCAGACGCCTCGACTACACTGCATTGGTCTGGGGCCTTTTGGGTGCAAAAACTGCACAGAAACGCGTGATGCTGCGTCCAAAATCAGCGCAACGCACAGCCTGCCTCCTGCTGCCCCTGTGAACACCCGGGACACATGTTGTGCGTTTATAACCCGGCCAGAGTAACGATTAGCAGCCTATTGCCCTCATTAGGGAATGGATGCAGCTGCTCGTGTCCACCAGAGTCTGCTTTGGATGACCTTGAGGACAAATGTTTAGCAGGAAGATTATAAAAACAAAGCGCTCACCTGCCGTGAGGAACAGCCATTAACGAAGTGTCTCGGCAGAGAGGCTTATGGTTTGGGCAGGGTGTTATGGCTTTTGGTCGTTCATATCGTCGTAATAGCCTACCGTACGCGCCAAGGCGATGACGGATTGATCAAATATTCTGTCAAATAGAAAATGTAGCTATTTCTTTTTGGACGCTGTGTGAAATGACATGTTGGGGGTGCCGCCGAAGCCCCCCGTCTCGGTGGACGCGATACTGCATTCCGATGGAAACGACGCAGTGAGACGTTTTTTTTTTTACGCTATTAGACCCTCTCACCCTGTTCCCATTTACATCTTTCCAAGCGCAATGGGGGAAAAAACGCGTCAAAATGCGTTGCCATTTGGCCTATTTTTTTTAAACACCAATCCGTCGGTAGCACCCCCACGTCGCGGTGGAAAACCACCCAAAAGACGTCCCAGCGTATGATTTCGACGGCGTATTGTCACGTCTCTGTAACATCCCTCCTGGTTATTGCGTACAAATGAAATGTTTTCGAGCTAAGGGATGCGCAGGTGCCCGGGTATCCTCAAGATAGCATGCCAACCCTCACCAGTGTCGTTTATTCCCAGACAACGTTATACAACCTGATGGGCTACATTAACGCCAGCCGTCTGAATACGGGTTTTTAACATTTTCCTAAACGGGTGGCATTCCGTTGCGTCCATAATAGATGAGGACTCACCTTAGGATGGATCAAGTGGTTCTAAGGACTCACCTTAGGATGGATCCAGTGATTCTATGGCTGCAAATCGGCGCTCGCTCGTGCGGTAGTACGATGCCCCCCTCTCCTCGATCAACGCGACGGTCTAAATGGGATTAGATTATTATTATTCGGACACACTTCGCTTTCTTTAATCCCGAAAAAAAAACGGTCTGGATTTCGGAAAACGACACTATGGGCCGATGATGCAGGAGACAGCAGCCGGGACCGATCCCACGCGAGTCTTGGGTTGTTGCGCGATGCGAATTGAGGCGCTCGGCGTCACCCGCGTGCATCAGAGGAGGCTGCGCTCCTCTTCCTCCCGTTCTGCGTGCGGTGCCTCTGCTCGTCACGAGGGATGCAGGGAGCCCAACTCTTGCCTCTGAAACCCAAAACTGTTTGATTACGACTAAGACCAACGGACTGCGCTTATGTAGGATTGGCCCGTGTGTGCCCAAGAGCCGGGTGTGACCAGGCTTCGTTTTTTGGGGGGAGTTAGTTGGTTATGTCTCTGAATTCGATGAGTTCAAACCGACGCAGAAGACATAGGACTATAGGACTGGTTCGGCACGGGTTCTCATGGCGTGGCACCAAAAATATGTCATTTTCAAGACATTTTTCGTGTTGGTTAATGGACCTTTGGCTCAATAAGAGACATACGTCACGTGTTTTTCCGCCTCATTTATTTGACCCAGTTATGGTTGTGCCAGGGGCTAGCATACTGTTTTAAGAATCAATATGGATCGATAAAGAACCAAGCTCCGTCAGATCCCTTCTCGTCAAACACTAGCACCATCCAATACATTATCTTTACATAGGCCTGCCTCTCACGACCAGAATGCATCTACACAAAGGCCTTTATAAAGCTGCAACTTGAAGCCAATTCATGATTTAAGGAAATATCTTGTCCGTGGCACAATAATGCATAATGACTGGATTTGGTTAATTGAATACACACATACAGTACAGTGGATTTTATTTACATCTCACAAACACAAAAGCATACAGTTTAGATACAGCGATAACTTTAGCACCAGTAGAGCTATCGGATTCTTAATGTTTTTTTCAAAATAAAAGACCTAAGCTTGAGCTCACTATATAGGCCTGGCTAACATTGACTTTTTATAATACAGCAGCATTCACTTACAAAGGTCAGTGGATTACAAAAGGATGTATGGCGCTGTACCCCGGAAACGTTATACATAAGCAGTGAAGGACATCTGTATTGGCTGTATTTGTGTTTTTTCTCGGTGTAAAATCGGTGTTGCTGGGGCCTCTGTGGGCCTACATCTCAGTTGAAACACTGATGCTTGTTAAAAACCTAAAAAAAGACACGTAACCAAAACCATTAGATGGGCTGGTGGACTAGCCGATACACAAAGAGGCTAGCATAAAAAGGACGTTGCATATTGACCATATACATAATGACACAATTGCGTCTCAATGCATCCCCCCCCCCCCCCCAGCAAGAGAGACTCTGAACCTCTATGTAGTATATGTACACACTATCTGTACGTTCTGATCTTAGATTATATTGTTTTATGTTTGAAATGATAGTCAAACTAATTAGAATACATTTAAAAAATGCACCATTTACTTTTTTTGTTTCAGATTTTTTTTTTTACAATAAATAGTATTGTGAGGAAATAAGTCAGTATAAAAAATGAAACAATCCTAAAGTCTCTTATAGGTCATCTAACTTTATGCCTTTATACTGTTTTTGAATCATAAGATAAATAGATAAATTAACAAGCTCGGGCATTAAGTCCAACATGAGTCAAATAAAGTCCTTTGTGATTCCACAGCTGATGAATCTTTGTTAACGTGTGTGTACATATCTATATCTATATATATGCATATAGATACATGTATGGTTGTACTGTATGTACTGCTGCACAACGTGTGCGGAACAAACCGAAGTATAACACCAGTGTTGAGGTGGAGGCCCCACCCTGATGACGGAGGACGTTGTCCTCCACCCTTGCCCCTGGTCGTCCTCCTCCACCCCTTGTGTCTGTGGCTGCTGATTGCCCCTGCGTACTGACAACACTTCAATCAAACCCCGGCGCGCCGAAAAGAATACAAAAAGGTTGAAAAAAGATGGTCTAAAAAAAACAAAAAACGACAGTGACCAGAGAAACTCGACGGTGGGCGATTACGTGACCATGCAGATCGGGACAGGGGGGGGGGGGGGGGGTTTAGGGGCGTGGCAAGGGCGTGTCAGGGGGCGTGGCACCTCTAGAGCTTGGTCTGCTTTAGTTTGTCGATGTGGTAGCACAGTTTGAGGGCGGGGCCCAGCTTCAGGCCCAGGTACTTCATGATCATGTCGCTCTTCAGCAGGAGCAGGGCGTTCCCGTCGATCTCCTGGGGAGAGGAGGCACACAGCCGGAGGAGGAGGAGGAGGAGGAGGGGGACACACAGCATGAGGAGGAAGAGGAGGAGGAGGGGGGAGACTCACAGCATGAGGAGGAGGAGGAGGGGGGAGACACACAGCATGAGGAGGAGGAGGAGGAGGAGGAGGGGAGACACACAGCATGAGGAGGAGGAGGGGGGAGACACAGCATTAGGAGGAGGGGGGGGAGACACAGCATTAGGAGGAGGAGGAGGGGGAGACACACAGCATTAAGGAGGAGGGAGGAGGAGGGGGGGGGAGACACAGCATTGAGGAGGAGGGAGGAGAGGAGGGGGGAGACACACAGGCATTAGGAGGAGGAGGAGGAGGGGGGGGAGACACAGCATGAGGAGGAGGAGGAGGAGGAGGAGGGGGGAGACACACAGCATTAGGGGAGGAGGAGGAGGAGGGGGGGAGACACAGCATGAGGAGGAGGAGGAGGAGGAGGAGGGGGGAGACACACAGCATGAGGAGGAGGAGGGGGGAGACACACAGCATGAGGAGGAGGAGGAGGAGGGGGGGGGAGACACAGCATGAGGAGGAGGAGGAGGAGGAGGAGGGGGGAGACACAGGCATGAGGAGGGAGGAGAGACAAGCAGGAGGAGGAGGAGGGGGAGGCACAGGCATGAGGAGGGAGGAGACACAAGCAGGAGGAGGAGGAGGGGGGGAGACACAGGCATGAGTAGGAGGAGACACAAGCATCAGATGTCAGAACAATCAACTTCACTGCGTGTTGAATAAACAGAATCCAGTGAGAGATGAGTGCCCCTACATCATGAGTTGTTATGGTGAGACGTTCCTGTCCATCGCTAATGAACGTCTCACCCACACGGCCAGGGTTCCTCACATCCCGCCACCTTAATTGTTTTCTGAATCCTGCCCACTTACTCCCGACGATGTCTCTGCTTCGACAATGTTTTTGGATTGTTTGCTATGATCGTCAACTGATTTCCCGGTGTACCGACCGATCTGCTAGTAAAGACCATTCTTCCCCGCCAGACGTCTGCCTCCCGAGCCGTGCTATTGACTCCCATTTCCCCTGTTGCTCACCCAGCCGTTAACAGGGCAGGGGGTTCGAATCCCAGACACCGCCAGGCCCCTAATCAGGGCTCGTTCCACGCATAAGGGACAACGAGAGGTTTCTGTTGGACTCGCTATACATTGGTTGTATGGTGGGGTCTGGGGTTCGACTCCCACTGTAGGGTTAGAATACGGTAACCGTGACAACGACGACGATGGGGTAGGCATACGTGTTTCCTGAAGAGGTCCGCGTGGGGCCCCAGCGCGTGGGGGTCCGCCTCCCGGATGAACCAGACTACGTCCTCCACGGTCCAGGACGAGGGGTCCTTCTGGGGCGGGCCCTTAGAGTCCTGGGGCTCCTGGGGCCCCCCGTAGGCTAAAGAGAGAGAGAGAGAGAGAGAGACAGGTGTGTGGGGGGGAGAGAGAGAGGTAGAGAGAGAGATTAATGATTTAATTGATTGTTCGTCTGACAGGAAATGTTTGTTTTGTTATTTATTCGATGAAAGGAAGCTAAGCTTTTCCTTCAGAAATGCAGATTTGACTGAATTAATCCGTGATTACCACAACTACTTCATGAATCCCTTTACTCATTAATTGTTTGCATTTAAAAACCCTTTGACAGAGCATGATCGAAGGCATTGTGGAAGCTGTAATCAAGTGAAGTTAAAAAGTGACGTTTTGTGACAGGAATCAGTTTAATGCTTGGATGAATTCCACCTTTTCAGGTTTTTTATTAGGTCAGAGTGAGAGTCAGAGTGAGAGTGAGAGTGTGAGAGAGAGTGAGAGTCAGAGTGAGAGTGTGAGAGAGAGTGAGAGTGAGAGTGAGAGTGAGTGAGAGAGAGAGAGAGCGAGAGCGAGAGAAAGAGATTTTAAGTGATTGAGGCGATAAAACATTTTTTCCTAATCATAAATTTTGATTTATTTGAATGAGAATGAACAACCACACATCCATGAATCTACAACCCAGTTGGGGCAGCTATGGTTTGGTACGGTAGGTACATCAAGGTTGACCATAAATCTAATCCACCCGCCACAGTACAACAACCTCTCCTGGAAACAAAGGCTCCCCAATTGATCTGAACTTCTAACATCTGAGAAGAACTCATTTATGACCTCTCACCTTCCTTGTGCCAGCCTCTACAGTATTCAGGAGCCACAGAACCCTGGGAATCCAAACCTTGGTCATGTCCAGAAGGCAGGCTCACTCAGAGCAGTGTTTAGGTGGGCGTCCTGTGTGTGTGTGTGTGTGTGTGTGTGTGTGTGTGTGTGTGTGTGTGTGTGTGTGTGTGTGTGTGTGTGTGTGTGTGTGTGTGTGTGTGTGTGTGTGTGTGTGTGTGTGTGTGTGTGTGTTCAAGCACACAATGGTAAACCCTGTCATCTTTCTTTTCCGCTTAAATGACAATTATCGGAAAATAGTTACTTTATCGTTAACACACAAAATCTCCCGTCGATCGTGGCTGAGAATGAGCACATGAAAGGTGAGAATATGAATGATGAATGCATGAAAGACGAGCATGTTAAAGGTGAGCACATGAAAGATGATATAACTACTTCTGCGTTTGCTTGCTCTGCTATGGAGTTACTGTGAACCATCACCCCTCCCTGTGCACACATCTCACCTGCCGGCTGGTGTAGAGTATTTTTAGGAACAATGTCCTAAATCTACGTCAACTCACGGGTGTTACGGGCGGTTCTCCCGGAGAACAGAAAGTCTTTGTGAACAACCACCCCCACCTCCCTAAACATCTATGAATTCAGATTACGTGAATCAGTCCCTCCAGAAAAACGCGATTATGCGATCGCATAATTCAACGCATAATCAGCCCAAGTCTGCATATTCATGCTGGGGCCGCATTTTTCAAATATTCTGCACTTTCACCGCATAAATTGCAGATTTCTGCGCAAAATATGCAGGGCTTGCATGATTTCATAATCCCCGCATTTTCGTAGCAAAAAGTCACATATATCTTAGCAGAAAGTTGAAAAATGTTGCGTTTACTTCACACAAGAGCAGCCATTTCCCCTGTTGCCATGGAAATGTTATGAAGCGACGTAATTACGTGACGTGAACGTCATCAAAAAGCTGTATTTCTCGCAAGTTCCCGAATTTTTCCGCAAGTTCCCGCAATCTCTCCAAATTCCCGCAATTTCATCGCATGAAATTGCATTAATATGCCGCATATTTCATCGCATCTTTTAAGAAAACGTGCCGCATAATCAAGGATTTTTGGCCACAACAATCACCAAAAAATGCCACATTTTTCTTGGAGGGACTGATTCATTTGTCCTGTAGAACAATCTTTGCAGGACTGTTGCTGGGGCGGCGTGTGACTCAGGGGGTACAGCGGGTTGGCTGGTAATCGGAAGGTTGCTAGTTCGATCCCAGGCCCCTCCTAGAGGGTGGAGGTGTCCCTGAGCAAGGCACCTCACCTAACTGTTCCCGACGAGCTGTCTGTCGCCCTGCACGGTTTACTCCGCCGTAGGTGTGGGAATGTGTGCATGTGTGGGAATTAGGGTTGCCGCGGTATACGGTATTACCGATGTTACCGGTGTTGACGACAACATCGATTACTCGGTGTTGCACACCAGCAACTACGAGTTTCTTTTTTTTTTTCCAGTAATAAAAAAATAATTCAGTAAAAATTAATCATATAATTAGAATTAAGAAAATAAAAATGCAATAATAATAGATATATATATAATAATAGATAGTCTCCGTAATAAACCATTGGAACGCACAAGACCGGTAACCATAGCAACGCCGGTAAACAAACTTCGCGAAGCCCAATCCCTAAGAGAGCTCCCCGCTAAGGCCATCCGGAGGCGCACAGAGCTTTTGGCCGTGATATTATATCTAAAATTATATTATACTATTATATATAGAACGTTATAAGACGCTGTCACCGAGAATTGGTGCGCTGCCAGACGCTTTCACGTCACCGCGTGTGAGAGGAGAGTTGACGGAGAAGATGGCGGTTGACCTAGTTTCAAAGTTTATACCGTTTATACTCGGTAATACCGGTGTTGACACGAGTGTATTACTCGGTGTGAAAATGTCCACACCGCGGCAACCCTAGTGGGAATGTTCGGCAATGTTGTAAATCGCTTAGAGTGGCCACTGGTAAGAAAAGCGCGGTATAAATGCATGGGTGGAGGGCTGAGGGTACAGGGTGGAGGGTCTCACCTGTCCGGTTGTTCTCCTGGAAGGAGGAGGGGCTGCTGGCCGACTGCCGCGCGCCGCCGGAGAACTGCTGTGATGGGCCGCGGAAGCCGTAGGAGGACTTTGGCGAGTAGGAGGAGCTTATGGAGTTGAAGGCGGAGTCCCCGGGGTCCACAGAGTAGCGCTTGGCCTCCGACTGGTCCATGTGGTACTCATCTGTCATGGAGGTTTCTGCCGGGAGAAGGGCATGGATGGATGGATGGATGGATGGATGGATGGATGGATGGATGGATGGATGGATGGATGGATGGATGGATGGATGGGTGGATCCATCCTCTCCATCTATCTCTCTATCCATCTCTTTCTCCATCTCTCCATCTCACTATCCATGTCTCTATCCATCTCTCCATCTCTTTCTCCATCTCTCCATCTCTTTCTCCATCTCTCTATCCATCTCTCCAATTCCTCCCTTACTATCTCTCTCTCCATGTCTCTATCCATCTCTCTAACTCTCCATGCCAGTCCCTAGGTCTGGTGGTGGGGGCGGCCTAGGTAGGTCGATGGGTTTAGGTCTCTAGCCCGATGGGTCGGCTCTAGGAAGGGTCTAGGTCCCTAGGGCTGATGGGTGAAGGTCTCTAGGTCTGAGGGGTTTAGGTCTCTACTCTGGTGGGTGGGCTCTAGGTCTCTAGGTCTGAGGGGTTTAGGTCTCTACTCTGGTGGGTGGGCTCTAGCTAGGTCTCTAGGTCTAGTGGGTGTAGGGTTCTCGGTGCAGCAGGTCTGCCTACCGTCAGAGTGGTAGGCCCCCCCACTGTGTGGGGCGATGGGCTGGTCGCTGAACAGGTTCTCGCAGTGCAGGCTGCGGCAGAGCTTCTTCAGGAAGCGCAGCACGTAGCCGATGCTGTTGACCACCGGCTCAGGGCAGCACGTACGATGCTGTGACCACCGGCAGGCTGAGGAGGTGCTGCTTGCCGTCGAACGTGGCTGGGGGCCAGAATTCATGAAGGATGAGCGCATGAAAGATGAGCACGTGAAAGATTAATACATGAAAGATGAGCACATGAAAGATTAATACATTAAAGATGAGCACATGAAAGATTAATACATTAAAGATGAGCACATGAAAGATTAATACATTAAAGATGAGAACATGAAGGGTGAGCACATGAAAGATGAGCACATAAAAGATTGATACATGAGAGATGAGAACATGAAGGGTGAGCACATGAAAGATGAGCACATAAAAGATTAATACATGAAAGATGAGAACATGAAAGATGAGAACATGAAAGACGAGAATACATGAAAGATGACCTCGCCTCTCTCCTCTCTGCTCCCCCTAGGTGGGGCAGGGAGAGAGGAGAGAGAAGAGAGGAGAGAGAAGAGAGGGTAGAGGAGAGAGGAGAGAGAAGAGAGAAGAGAGGAGAGATAAGAGGAGAGAGTAGAGAGGAGAGAGAAGAGAGGGTAGAGGAGAGAGAAGAGAGGAGAGATAAGAGGAGAGGGGAGAGGGGAGAGAGGGTAGAGGAGAGCGAAGAGAGGAGAGAGAAGAGAGGAGAGCGAAGAGAGGAGAGAGAAGAGAGGAGCGGAGAGTGTGGAGAGGAGGGAAGAAAGAGGAGAGCGGGGAGAGGACAGGAGAGGAGAGAGGGGAAAAAGGAGGAGAGAGGGGAGGAGAGGGAAGCGAGGAGAGGCGAGATGGGAGATAGGAGAGAGGAAAAAGGA
>OLKM01001410.1:54398-82917 GCA_900291075.1 Melanogrammus aeglefinus | reverse complement strand
CCCCCCCTCTCTCTCTCTCGCTCTCTCCCTCTCCCTGCTCCCTCTCCCTCTCCCTCTCCCTCTCTCTTCTCTCTCTCTCTCTCCCTCTCTCTCTCTCTCTCTCTCTCTCTCTCTCTCTCTCTCTCTCTCCCACACTCTCTCTCTCTCCCCCCCTCTCTCTCTCTCTCCATTTCAGGTCCATTGGGAGCCCCCCATTCCCGGCGTTCCTGGGAGTGCGGTGAGGGAGGAGAGTTCAGGCAGGAGTCAGGGGGCGGCAGTGTAGACCAAATGACCAAATGTAACCCAACAGGGGCCGGTCGGCTGCACAGGTTCCACTCTGAACCTCTACAGACACTTTGTCTCTCGACAGGATGTTCTCGCTCGGCTTCCCCCTGGCTACTGGAGCAGAGCGCGCTTCAGACTCCATGTTTCTAACGAGCTCCTTAACGATCAGCGCAGCAGCCCCAGGGTGATGGAGGAGTCTGGTGATTGGCGCACGCTGCCTGGGTATCTCTGTTCATGCCAACAGGTCCTGCTCACTCTTCCAGAGAGTACCCCGCGAAGGAGACTGGCTCCGGGGGCAGAGCGGGTCGGCTATGGTAACCGAAGGTTGCCAGTTCGATCCCCGGCTCCTCCTAGCGGAGTGTGGAGGTGTCCCTGAGCGAGACGCCCCACCCTGACTGCTCCTGACCAGCCGGCTGTCGCCCTGCGTGGTCGACTCCGCCGTCGGTGTGTGAATGTGTGATGAATGGGTGAATGTGAGGTGAATGGGTGAATGTGAGGTGATATTGTAAAGCTCTTTGAGCGGCCACTGGTTTGAAAAGGCGGTATAAATGCAGACAATTGACTGTTTACTGTCTGTTTTAGTCCCTTCAGCCTGGTCGCGCCTGGGGTTACCCCGTTCAGGTTGTTCCCCGTCGTTCCTGGTCGACTAAAGAGCCGTTCCCGCATGACGTCCGCAGACAACCCCCCCCCCCCCTGAGGAACAGGATACACGACGCCGAGGATGGTGACACACCCGCCTTACGGATCCCAGCTCTGCAGAGAGACTACAACGAGACAGACTCAAGGTGCACCAGCCCCGAATACTGCAGAGATAACGAGATCCTCCACTTAATGATCACATCACAACGTAGACACATCAGAGGTTTACCACACAGCCAAGCCGTCGTTCAGGGGGCTGAGGGCGTGGTAACGAGGTGTTCTCTGTGTGATCCGTCGGTTCGGTGAGAAGAGGGATCGACAGCCAAGGAGTACGTCTAGAGACTGCTGGACGTACCTCAACCACCTACACTTTAGATTATTCAGCCTGAGTCTGTACCTGTGCTGCATTACATCCTGTTATGTACCATCTATTAGACCCTCCGGTCCAACCCGTCAAGCTGCCTTGATTTACACTTCCAAGAATTACTATCAAAAATACAAACTGCAGAGTCTACACAAACAGCTCAGGGATACACCCAACGTCTCCTGTGTTAGAACTACTCTGTGCATTCCGCTGCTTCAGGGGCAAAGTCCTTACAATCGTTGACGTTATTGCAGAGAAGGGGGGGGTGCTTTTGCGTGTGCGGGATAAGCCATGTATTCATGCATAATAATGCCCCTACCGCGATGGGCCCATTGCTTCGCTGTGAGAATAGTCCCAGATGCGTACTGAAAGAAACGGAAAGTGGTGACGGAAGGTGACGGTGTTCAGGGCAGCAGGTACACTGAGTACATGCATAACGTTGAGTAACCACAGGGTGTTTTATGCAGCGCTACGCACGCACCACATGAACACGTTGTATGACCCTGCTTCATCTCCCCCCACAGCCCTACAGGTCTCCTCAGGTATAACCGCTCAGGGATTAGGGAAGGGAAGTCCCAGTAATTCACAGTAAATGTATATCCGTGAGGGATAGCTCGCACACACACCAACGCTTGGATGGACGCTGCGTGACACTGTGTGTGTGCGTGGGAGTGATCGTGTGTGTGTGTGTGTGTGTGTGTGAGAGAGTGGGTGTGTTTGTGTGAGCGTGCGTTTATGTTGTTGTATGTGTGTGTGTGTGTGAGTGTGTGTGTGTGTTTAAGTGTCTGTATGTGTGTATATGTGATTATGTGTGCGTGTGTGTGTGTGTCTGTGTGTTTGATTATGTGTGCGTGTTTGTGTGACACGCATGCTTTTGTGCGTGCATGAGCATACGCGCATTCGTGCGCGTGTGTGCATGCATCTGTGTGTGTGTGTGTGCGTGGGACGACACCCCCTTATCGGCAACACCCCCTGCCCACCGTATCAGCCTCTGACTCGGTGGCTTCCACTCCTGACGCACCCCCCCCCCAGCACCTCCGCCTCTGAAGGGATGGCGCGTTGCGTAATCAGCTCGTGAGTGTCTGTGCGTTGCCATAGGGCTCTGGGGGGGGGATGGACAGATGGACAGACCTCTGGGACAACACACACTGATGGCAGACCCACTTAAGCGCAGCCCATGTCCCATTAAACTCGGAATAAAAAGCCCAATATCTTTCAATAACAACAGACGTGTTTTCCATATGTACTACCGGACACCGTTGCGGATGTGAGCCATGTTTGGTGAGTTGGTGGTGTCCCATATGTTCACGTCATAGCAGCAGGGCTGCTATCAGCCAGGCTGGGAGTTTCATTATGTAATAGAATGCTTCCCCTCTCTCCTAATTCCCTCCAATAAGGAACGACCTTGACGGACAAAAGCCCGCTAACATGGAGAACACCGTGGATTAGCGGACTAAACGTCGGTCTCTGGTTGCAGCAGGCCATAGGCAGTCCATTAGTGTAACTGTATTATTCTCGTCTCCTTGCGACAGCTGACGCTGAGTGAAGACGCGAGGGGAGGGAGGATGGGAGATACAGAACGCAGGGCTTTGATGGAGACGTTGCCATGGCAGTTATCCATATGGAAAGGCGTTCTGCTTTAAGGGCTTGGTTAAGTTTATAACCTACAGTAGACCAAATGAGACCTGCTCGCTCACCAGTCTCCCCCCAATGTTTCCAGGGTTAATATAGTGTCCTGAATGAACGTGTTTTATCCTACATGCAGGTGGGCATACGTGCACGATAGCTCCAGTATGACCACCTACAACGGGTGCGTAAACTTCGGAGGCATGGTGGACCAAACGGTCGCGCGTCAAACGACGTCAAAACCCGGCCGTGGGGCACCCTCCACCCGCGGCAGCCTCCCCACGGCGCCCCGGTGGACCAGCTCCCACACTGGGCAGCCCCGGTCGCCCGGTGGGTGAGTCCACTTCACTCCCAGGAGGCGGTGTACACACGCTACGTTCATTGAGTAATACACATCGTTCTGAACCTGAGGCATGAGATCCATGGACGACTAGCGAGCGAGACGTCCGCGTTGGGGAAAGTATTGTTGTAAGTAACGTCCAACGAGCTTAATTCATGCGCATTACTATTAACCTAAAAAGCGGCTTACCGTGCAGGAGTGGAGCTGTAAAGTGAAGTTAGGAAGTCCGGGGATGCTTTAGTTGTTAGTTTAGCCCCACGGGATCAACGGACCCAGTTCAAGCGATCTGGACCACTTCTCTGATGGTCTGGACCAGTACTCTGACGAACCGGGACCAGTGCTCTGACGAACCGGGACCAGTGCTCTGACGAACCGGGACCAGTGCTCTGACGAACCGGGACCAGTGCTCTGACGAACCGGGACCAGTGCTCTGACGAACCGGGACCAGTGCTCTGACGAACCGGAGTAGTGCTCTGACGAACCGGGACCAGTGCTCTGACGAACCGGAGTAGTGCTCTGACGAACCGGAGTAGTGCTCTGACGAACCGGAGTAGTGCTCTGACGAACCGGGACCAGTACTCTGACGAACCGGAGTAGTGCTCTGACGAACCGGAGTAGTGCTCTGAGGATCCGAAGGGGGCTCGGTACCTGACGTTCGACTAAAGTCCGAGGGGCTATGGTCCGTAAACGAGCTGCGAAACACGCTGAAGGAACTGGGAGCTCCCTTCCACCGGTATAGACCAACCTCTCTCCCTTCTCTCCCTCTCTCTCTCCCCCCCTCTCTCTCTCTCTCTCTCTCTCTCTCTCTCTCTCTCTCTCTCTCTCCCCCCCTCTCTCTCTCTCTCTCTCTCTCTCTCTCTCTCTCTCTCCTCTCTCTCTCTCTCTCTCTCTCTCTCTCTCTCTTCTCTCTTCTCTCTCTCTCTCTCTCTCTCTCTCCCTCTCTCTCTCTCTCTCCTCCTCTCTCCCCCTCTCCCTCTCCCTCTCTTCTCTATTGTTATGTATGTATATATATGTTGTGTGTGTTGTGTGTGTGTGTGTGTGTGTGTGTGTGTGTGTTTTGTGGTGTGTGTGTGTGTGTGTGTGTGTGTGTGTGTGTGTGTGTGTGTGTGTGTGTGTGTTTGTGTGTCAATAATACCACATGGCATTTGCACGACTATGTATTAATTAAATTCATAATGGCTCCTTATTGATATCCTAATAGATATACATGTATATATTGTCATTTGCTAAGCTATATATGTCTTTGTTCCGATTGTATATCCATATCTTCAGAGCGCGCTCTGTGAATCCCCGGTGCGCGAGCCGCCGCCGCGTGGTCGAGGCCCGTCCCACGTGCGCCTGACGCCCGTCCCACGTGCGCCTGACGTTTATACTCTTCAACATTCACTCCGGTCCGACGCTTTAATCGACCCTATCGACCACGACGTTATTGATCAGGTAAAGTATAGTCAACCCGTTCAATTCGAAATCAATACGATCGAATATGTCCACCATCAGGGTTCCGGGCCGTAACGTTAGCAGTATTATTAAATGGTTGCCAAGCGACATAAAAAAAAAAACCGTTTGTCATGCTAGGCTAGCCAAGGCTAATTGTTTTATCTTCTGTCTCAAATCTGAATGAATGACAATAATAGACGCACAAGAGGGGTATCAGCTGTTAACTTTGCTTTGTTTAGATATGCTTGGGGACTAATGTGTTTTATTATTCTAATTCATTTAACTTTAAAGCATTTCAATCTTTAGTAAAATGTATTTGTTTTTGCAATGTGAGACACTGCTTTGATGAAACGTTGAGGGTGAAAATAAGAGATATTTGAGCATAAAGGAAAGTTACAAACATCTTAATGGCCGCTATTCATCAACAAAAGGCTGTTTCATTATTCCTTGTTGAAATACAGACTGACAATAACGCTCCCATATACCTTCAGTATATCTGAATATACTGTGAATATACTGTGAATATACTGTGAATATACTGTGAATATACTGTGAATATACTGTGAATATACTGTGAATATACTGTGAATATACTGTGAATATACTGTGAATATACTGTGAATATACTGTGAATATATTGTGAATATACTGTGGCTGTAGGTATACCCTCAGCCCTCACACACACCTTACAACCCTGTGTTTAATCCCAGGTTGAGCGAATTCCCAGACATGGATAACGTCAGGACTACCGTTCTGCCCTCGGATCCGAAAAGAGCTCGCCTGGACTGCATCACCGCAGGAAACGAAGGAGGGCCCAGCCCCTCGGAGATGCCCCCGTCGCGGGGGACAGAGTGGGCCGATCCATCGCGTGTTAACCCAGATCACGCTGCCCAACGTTACTCCGACGATCCACGATGGGAAGAATACAACAGAGGAGAGAAATGTGAGGCAGATGACCTCACCGCCGTCGTCGCTGACGCGTCCGCCTCAAGTGGGAGCGATTCGGGCACGGCCTCCTCACACGCCGACGGAAGCGCCATCGCCGCCCGTTTCTCCTCGGGGGGCATCTCCTCAGCTCCCGGAGCAGGCGCCGGCCCACCCCCTGCTGCCGAGGGCGAAGGGGCGAGGCCCGAGGGAGGAGGAAGGGGAGACACCGGGGAAACCCCCCAGATCCTGCTGCCTGGGGAGGTTAAGGCCGGCGAGGTCAAAGGTCGATGTGTCTACGGTGATGCAGAGCGGAACAGTAGGAGTCGGCCATCGTTGGGAGGAGGAGGAGAGGGCGATGAGGGAGACGGGCCTAGTGTGAGGGAACGTCTCCCCCTGAAAGGGGAAGGAGGAGGAGAGAGTGATGATGAGGGAGACGGGCCTAGTGTGAGGGAACGTCTCCCCCTAAAAGGGGGAGGAGGAGGAGAGGAGGAGGCCTCGTTTGGGGCGGCGCCTGCTGACAATGTCGTTATGACGTCATCCCCCTCCGACCAGGAAGCCATCCTCTACGGGCTCGGGTCGGGAGTCGGAAAACGAAATGTCGGAAAACGAAATCATTTCTTTCATGAGAATGAAATGATGTATAATGCAGAGGCCTGGAGGGAAATTACAGATGGCTGTGCAGGGCTCTGCTCACTCCAGCCCCGATGCAGCAGGCTGCATCGGGTCGCCGGTCATTACCCATGATGCCTTGTTAGACAGAAAGGTTCCTGGTGCTGTTGCTACAAAGGCCGGCCTGCGCCCGGTAATTGGTGACCCCCGGGGCGGAGAAGGTACGCACGGCACGCCGCACGAAATTGCTGATCAGGCATCAGGTGAGGCCTTGAAGTCGGCTCAAATCACTCAGGGGCGCTCGGAGGGGGCTTATGACACAGGGCCTTTCAGGGTAATTGACCCTGCCATCTGCAGCCAAGCTGGTGGGCAGGATAGAGAGAAAAGCAGTACCTGGCAGAGTGCTGCAGGTGTAGGATTATCACCGTCTGGGGTGTGGGAGCTAGCCCAAGGCGCGCCGCTCGCTCTCATCCCAGAGAGTGTTAATGGCAGCCGGTCGGTGCCAGACACAAAAGAGAATCCCTCCACCTCCTCCGACCAGGCCTGCAGTTCAGAGGAGCTCACAGGAGAGACGCACGACACATGTGCATCAGCCACCGGAGAGATGTGCTTCTCCTTCTTCACTAACGGGTCACTTAACGAGACAAAGAGGGAGACACATATTAGTGAGAGCGGCCATGCGATGGTTTCCCCCTGTCTGTCCTGTCCTGCTAACAGTCTGTGTGAGTCGTTTGAGCACATCCCCCCTGGAGGGGAAATAGAAGAACAGAGTCTCACCCCAGCTGGAGCATTAGGGGAACACCAGGATCTCATTGAGTGGTCCCAGACCAGCCAAGACCCCCTTAATGCACAGGTGGAAACCAAGACAACAGAGAGAATATTAGTTCAAACTATTTGTTTTGAAGGTGAAGAGCTGACTCCTGTTATGGACAGCCCAGATAAGATAAGACAGCACAGACTGCCAAACGCTTCATCTGTTGTTCCAGCGTCTGGGCTCGTCTCCGATTGGTTCAGCGCCACGATGGGTGAAAGCTGCTACCAATCTCTAGTACTCCCCAGCCTCCACCCTGAAGACGAACCGGGCACTGGAGCCTGTGTGCTCAGCAGCGCCCCCTCTGGCTACAGACCTGCTATTAACGTGATGGACATGATGGAACACCATCCATCCCCCCAACGCACCGCTGCAGTCGTCCCCGGGCCTCAGCACTCCGTAACGTACGGACATGACGCCCTAATCCGAATCCCCTCAGGAGTGCTTCCAGCCCTCCGCTCTTCCATCCCCGTCTGCCCTGGGCCCCCCCGACCGCGCGCCAGCGGCAGCCGACACATTCGAGAGGATCCAGCTCTCGTCGCCGGATGATGATGAAGAGTGTGGTGGTGATGAAGGCCCGGGGCACAGCCCTGTCCTCACCGGCTCAGCGGAGCTGTGGAAATCATCCAGGCGTCTGCTTCCCAGGGCCTTGCCAGGGGCCCAGAGCCCCGGCCAGAGGGAGGGAGAGCCCCCCCGAGCATTAGAAGAGCCAGGAGCAGACGCTGTTTTAAAGCCCCAACCCCAGAGGGAGGAGACGGGGAGGAGATGTTTTGACAGCATCAACAGGCCTTGGGAAATCCCCGGTCGTGCCTCGATGGTATCTCCCGCCTCCAAGCCACCTGTCACTCAGCCCGTCCCCGCCCCCTGTCGGGTCGCCCAGGTCTTTAATGACTGGTTCCCGGCGGGTATAGACGATGGCGGCGATGATGGTGATGGTGATGGTGATGGTGATGGTGATGGTGATGGTGATGGTGATGGTGATGGTGATGGTGATGGTGATGGTGATGGTGATGGTGATGGTGATGGTGATGGTGAAGGGGAGGTCCCCTTGGCGGCCGAGACCTTCCAGGGGTTTGAGATGAAGCAGCAGTTTGATGAGGTTGTGCAAGAGCTTCAGCAGTTCTTTGAGATCGGGATGAGCGACCCCTTGGACTTGTCGTCGTCTGATTGGGGTTCGGTTCTGAACGTAGCGGAGGAGACCGGAGCGCCAGGCCCTGGAGGGGATCAGACGAGCCCTCTGATGGAGAGCCTCGGAGGAGCGTCCTCAGGTAGACCACCAGGGTATCTCCTGAAATATGTCTCCAAGCAGCACACGTTTTAAATCAGCCTTAGACAACCATTCTTCAGTTTCTTCTCTTATCATCGGACTAAATATATATATTTTTTATAGCTTAAAGTGACTTACAGTGAATTCCTATCATGGTCGTTAATGAGAAGGTGAGCGCCTTGCTCAAGGATCCCCAAAGGTAGGCAGCAGGTATGTGGGTTTGAACTCAGAACCTCTTCGATGGGAGTCATAGCCACGAACTCTGAGAGTCTGAATTACAACAAATCTAGTAAATACATTTGCAGGAACAGGAAACGTTTTTCTTATTTCAGGCGAATATTTACGAACTAAAATCTAAAAAACACCATAAAAAAGCATATTCATGATAGAAAGTGGACAGTTAAGACAAAAAAGAGTTCAAATGTTGTTAGAACATATGCACACGGTCTAGTGAGACAGAACTACGATATCAAAGCTGTCTAGTCGTACACACCTTCCCCATACCCTGCTAACTCCTTTAAAATAACAAATGCTTTGGTTTCCCCCCCAACTGTCAGCAGTGACATCACCAACAGATACCTTGTTATATCCCCATGTCAGCATAAATATTTATCATCCGGGCCGAGGCGCATTATTATTCAAAATAAACAATGATAAACTACTCCAGGGATAAAGACGATCTCACTTGTGGTTCACAGTTAAACCAAAGCCTTCTGCTTCCTATTCCCCTTCAGGTAAATAGGCAAAGGGCTGACGAGGCTAATCTAGTTGTAGAAATGAACTTCCCCCCCCCAGACCGATCCTCAGAGGACATACGCCTCACCTCAGAGGTCCTGGTTCAATACACTTTCAATCCCATCCTCTCGGCCCGCCTCAGTTTCTTTACACCTCCGAAAATATTAGGAGCCATTTGGGTATAGGAAAGTTATTGTCTGGCCATAGTTGAGCGAACGCTGTATCAATAGAATAGATTGCACTGTGTGTGATCTGTGCCCTCAAGATGGATTGAATCACAACACCATCAACTATGGGCCTCCCCTCCAGGTCTGCCTTACAGCGGAATAGAATAACGCTTTGATTTCAGATATGGGGAGCAGAACAATAACCATATCAAAGCAATTTATACCCTTTGAAAGAAAGGCTATAATGGTGACAATCGACCGAAAGCCTCTGTCACAATGCATTCATATCGGTGAATAAAAACCATTGTGTTTAATTGTCATCGAGTGTGTTATCCTCAAACCTAAAAAAGAGAAGAAAACACTTTCTAGCAATCTTTTTATAAAAGTTTGTGATGCAGGATAGGGTCGTGGTCACCGAGGTACTGGTTTTGATGCCCAATGTCCACAAACCATTTGTAGGTTCTCCAACATGTGTCCAAAGTTCAACCTGCTCCATAATCTCCACCGCACGTGCTAAATCCAAGTTGCCTTACACAAGTATCTCCTCAACAGGGAACAGTTAATCATCAGCACCTTCTGAATGTTTCCTCGCAGACATTGAAGCACCCATCTCCCTGAGAAGGAAAGACAACGATGAAGACGGCAGGGGAGTGTGCGGCCTGATGGCTCATGGTTGTTCTCCAGAACCAGTGGCCCCTCCTCAGGATACTGGGACCAGTGAGCCTGACCAGCAGGTCCCCCCCGCAGACTGGAGGTCGCCCTGCCTGGACGGGGAGGACTCAATGTACTCCGTAGGGAAGCACAGAGAAGGTAGGTACACGGGAGGTTTCTTTAAACATCTCCATACATAACACCTTCAGCCTCTAGCAACAGGGTTTAGATGTGCTAAAGGATCACTGGCGAGATCTTTGGCTGTTTGAGGCCCGATGACACCATACGATGGTGATACCTGAATGATAATATGCAGGGACTTGGGACAAATTTCCATCTCAATACTTTTTTAGTATAGTTTCATTTTGAATCTTTGTATCAGGGTTATTATTCATGAGCACGAATGGACCTGGTGTCAGACTTCCAATACTGATATCAGTACATCCCTAGACACCCCCTTTATCATCCTACCCTTACCATTCACTTTAAGGTCAATCAATCGAACCCTTCCTTCATCTGAATAACTTACCAAAATGTAATATTAGTATACTAATAGATATACACGATTGGGACCACGATACTGTCGATAAAGACCACAGTTGGGAAATAACACATGAGAAATGGCCTGTCTGTGAACAAAACAATGGAAAGCCAAGAGGCAATCCCTCAAGTTCACAGCTTTCAAAATGGGTGTCAGCCATGGACAGAACCAGACAGTTCCAGGAATGCATTTGGAGCATATTTGGAAGCGCTCTGTGATTCAAAATTCAAAGCCTCTTTTTGGAACCACAGTCAAATGTTAATGAAAATCAAAAATCATCTTTATTTATTTTTCAGGAGCTGGGAAAAGCTTTTTTATTTAAAGGCTAGCCATTTTAGGGAGTTTTCCAGAATGTTTTTTAGAAGGTCACACCACAAGGACATACGATCACTCCAATAGATGCATTTCTAGAGTGAATTTTATCACAGATGTCCAACTCTCAAATTCCTGTTTATAACCCATGATACTATAGTTGAACTGTGACGTCATTAAATGCAAGAATACCATTTAATCATCTAAAGAGAATGAGAAAAAAGAAGAGCACATCATCCGTCGGGCAGTATCAGCAGTTCCTGAGTCCAGGGAGAAGATAGAGAAAGGACCGGTGTGGAGCCCGTCCTTCCAATCTCAGCTGTCAGGGATGCAGTACAGCCAACGTGAGTACCCCAATCATCGCCTTGCCTAACGCTCATATCTTGCTGGTAATGTGCAGGTAATGTGCCAGTAAAGTGCAGGTAATGTGCAGTTAATGTGCAGGTAAAGAAGTGGGCCTAGCCAATGCAATACTGGTTGCTAAATTCACAGTATTACAAATGAAATGAAATGGCTTGCTTTAATTGTAGTATTGACATGTAGATATTGAAGCCCATGGGTGTACTTTGGTAAACACTATGACTCGATGCTAATGGTCCTTGTCATTGGATTGATAAAACAAATGTACCACCTACCACCCAAATTGCCAAAAAAAATTATAATTACCTCAAACGCCCCTGTAATCAATTGGACTTTTGATGTGGAGGGGGAAATAAGTGGCCTGTGCTCTCTATTCTGTTGGCTTAGTTGATCTTAGTTTGCTACTTACTGACTTGGTTTGTTAGGGCGCACTCACACTAGGCTAGTTTGCCTGTTCCGTGCTGCAGGAAGATTCAGCACGACCCCCCCCCTCCCCACTCCCCCCGCTGGCCCGTGGTCACACTGCTCCCAAAGGCCGTGGCCTGGGCACGATTGCTCCTTCATACATACGTCATCACGTCGTAATACGATAAATACGTCATCACCAGGCGTCCTCTCCGCCATAACAACAATGGAAAACAACAACGTGAATGCTGTCGTCTGCCCAAATTTCAAGTAAACACTCGACTTCACTATCGCACCAACGTAAACCCACTCGTGGACCGCTTGCCGCCATTGTTTAAAATGATTGTTGTGGGGAAGAAGGGCATGGACCTATAAAGAAAGAAGGGTTACGTCATCCAGCTCACTTTGCGTATCCGCGCGTGTCATCTCATTGGCATCTGTACCTTGGCCACGGCACACCTCTCAAGTGTGCCGTGGCCAAGGGGCTGCTCCGTGCTGGAATAGGGATGGAGTGGTCACACTAGACAAACGTTCTGGACTTTAGTATGCAAATGAGCTCGGGCACGGGGCCGCGGCCCTAGTGTGAGTGGCCCCTTACATTTACAGTCAGTGTGAAGCAGAATGTTACCGAAGAGGCCAGTTATTGACTTAATAACCAAATCGGAACTGACTTGGTAACAAACTAGTCAAGAATAACCTCAAATCAATCAGCATCAGTATGTGTAGTATCTGAAAAAACAGACTCCTCTCCTCTCAGCCTTAAAGTTTTCCTACAAAAATATAGATTTCAAAGCATAACCAGCAAAAGACCAATCTATAAATGAACATTAGATAGGCCATTTCAGTGTTTGAACCGGTGTCGGAGTCAATGCATTTGCAAGCTGTAGCGAAAACTAATTACCAGCAATGAGCTTCCCTTGGTTCTCATATCCTTTAGTACCGGATAGAGCTGTTTCATACTGTCCAGGGGATCAGCTCATAGACTGAGTTCATTTTTTCACATTATTTCGATGATCCTTCAGTTCTTCTGCAAGGGTTGGTATCTCTATGCTTCTGGTTTATCTCCCTTCACACGCCTATTGTTGTAATAAAGTTGTAAACCTGTAGCAGTAATTCTGTAGTGGAGCATCTCTTGTTGGCTCAGGAGTATTTCATTGGCCCATTCAGACTGGGGCGACTCAGGCTCATGGTCAGAGAGGCATGTGGTCACAGTAAGGTGAATCACTCACCAAAGAGCGTGTATTAAGCCGTCTATATCTGCATGGCGAAGCTCTCAGTCGTGATGCTGGCCGAGGTGATGGATATGTTTTAGCGGAATGGGATAATAATCCTTTTTACCTGTAAACACAGCTGCATGTAAATGTATATTACATAAATATAATGCTGTGTTAGAGTCCACCTCGACTCTGCATAGCCACCCTCCCCCCTCTGGCCACCATTGTACACTGTGTTGTATTGTATTGTGTTGTATTGTATTATAGTACCTAACTGTGTAGCAACTGCAGTAGCTGCAATCATTGCTGTAACACGGGGAATTGGTTAGCCTAGTGATTGTTGTACTTGCACTTGGTTCTATGAACATCCTTACTGTACCGACAGCGATATATTGTTGCACTTCTTATGACAAATGTACTTATTGTAAGTCGCTTTGGATAAAAGAGTCTGCTAAATGCCCTGAATGTAAATGTAAATGTAAATGGGTAATGAAAGAAAAGCTTGGTGGGTTATATCAGCCATTTTGAAGTCCTCCACCCATTCCGATACCAAACTTTACAATACAGATAGATGGATGGTACATAACGTTAAATAAACCTTGTGTTTTGTTGGCGGTTCAGGACAGACCGATCCACACCGGAGACTGGAGCCACTGAAGACCTGTGCTCGGCCAATCAGGGTCGGGCTTTCAAAGCGTGCCAAGACCTCCCATCTGCACCGTAACTACCCCTACAAGTAAACAGAACGTGCACTAAAGACCCCACGTCAGTGTCCGTGAAGCTGAAGCTGAGAGGATGTAACAGTATATTCTTGTTCTTGTTGTGTTGATGTTCCAGATGGTTGAATTGGTTTCTGAATGCGTTCCTGTACATCTTATTGCAGCCTAGTTAATCGCTTGTTCAATATCAGTCACCTTCAATGGTGATTCTACCCACTTCTAGAGTGCATTACTTCACAACTACATGGTTTAACTGTTCAGTGGAAATGCAAATTCGAAAAAGGAGCTCTGCTCTGCTCTAGCGCTGATTATCTCCTAGGACTGCTACTTTTTGGCTTTCCCTTTTGGCAGTTTCCTTATGTTTTCATACAACTCGTGTGTGTTCAGTCAAATTCAAGTTATAATGACTAAATGCTTGTTATTCACTATTTATATGCTGCTGTTGAGTGCAGTTTTGACCTATTTATACCTTACTGAAGGAATCGAGTCCCATGTATTTATACCATATTATACCTGTATTCATTTACCATATTTGATTAGTATTTATTTGTCTGTGCTACGTCACATTTGTCGCCATGTGTTGACTCTATTCAAACTGTTCTGTGTGGGAGTTTGCAATCAGGGCTGCGAATGTTATGTTATTTATGCGTTTGTTGATTCTTTCACCCAACCATTAAACTGATTGCTGATTGATTGCAACGCGTCCCCAGGTGTTTTTTTGTCGTGACCGGGAGTCAAATATAAAGAATGGCGTTCTGTTGCACACATTAATCCCTCTCTGCCTGAGGCCGTCCTCCACATCGTGTTTGGCGATTCATTATCCCCCGTACTGACATTCTTGTTCCGTCAGGAACCGCACACTTAAAACGCTTTTTTGTTAATGTCTCCCATCAATCGGTGCTGGCTGCGTGCAGCAGGCCAGTGTGAAAAATATCCAGGCATGTCAGACTCGGAGAGAGTGTTGCCATGGAAACACAACATCTCGTCCGCCGGCTCTCTGGCGCGCGGCTGCTTCAGGATTTTTTATTGTCTTTCACACACTCATGAAAATGACAGCCCAATTAGTTTGTGAGTGCCAACGATTTTTTTAATTGTGTTGTGTGTTTTGTCGTGTGAAGGGAAACAGACGGCAGGAGTGTGTCTGAATTGGCCTTTTGATAGCGTCGCAGTCAAGCTACGAGAAGAACGTTAATTTTCTGTGTGACCACCAGCTGTGAGGCTGAACACAAGCCGTCTCTAATATACCTGTGACATCATGAGTATGGCTGTCAATCCAGATGTCTGACGGACAGGACAGCTGCCCAATCACCTCCCTGGTGGACTCTACCAACTGGGAGAGAGTGCAATAGGACCCCAAGGTGGTTGCTTCTGATGCCACATAATATTAGATTTTTTAAAAGGTTTGTCCTCGCTAAATACTGGTAGACTGGAATGGGATCTGTGTGAACACTTGTGATGTTACAAGGTTGGATTGTTATTCTATTCGGAGATGACATATTGTACCCCCAGGTGTGAGTGTAATTTGACGTTACAAGCCGGTCTGAAAATCGACCTCCTCTGACATCACAAGTGGGCATGTCCAGATTTCCAGATTATTAAGCGTCTTGTAATCGCTAATCAAACTCACACCTGGTGGTGTAATGTTTAGCCTTTAACTACTAAACCACAACACTCTACCATTATTGTAAAGTCATTTCAGACAGGGCTGGTGATGCGCTCGCTTATCACCATCAAAGCACATAACATTGTTTTTTTATCTGCCTTATCAGCTGAAATTGAAATATTCTTATAATATTCTTGCATTTTCAAGGGAAACATTTGGCCAACCGTTGTATAAACTATTGTTGTTGTTGTAGGATTTGTATTGATTTTGAACAGATAAAAGGCAAAGTCCTGCGGTTATTGTAAAAAGGAATGCACCCGCCTGGAGCGTTATCGACCAATTGGAACCAAGTATTAGGCAGCGCTTTGATCTAATCCACCGTGATGCCTGCAGTGTTCCAGACCGTTAAGCAGTAACACAGGATTAAGTTCAGCATCCTCTTTTGGTTCACACCTTTTATTCTATTATTATTGTATAATTCATGCACAAATGCAAATGGCTCCAGTAACAGACAGCCTCTCATCCCTTGGTGGTCTAAACTCACCTGGCCCAGGATTACCACTGCTTTACTGCAGCCAGATGGGACATCTGTGAGGCTCAGTGTGGTGCTGTACAGAGAGTACACCATGCCGTGGGAGGGAAACAGTATCTCCAGCGTCCGCTGACACCTGGCAACGCCTCCTGCGCCCATGTCTCCCCGTCCGTGTTAGCCTTCGTCCACTGCACACGTGAACACACAATGCAGCCCATCGTGTCCTTGAGGTTGGACTTTGTATGCAACGAGACAACCCTGAAAAATGTCTTTCTTCACTTATACAATTCAATTCATCATGCATTAGTATTCTGGAGCTGATATTTGGTGTTTAATCAAGACCTGGGCGATAGCTTTGTTTGTTTTTAAACTGGAGGAGGTTCACATTATTAGACAACAGATAAAAACAAATGGAGATGTTGTTAATTAACACAGATGCATCTACATTTACGGACATGAGGAGAATATCCGAAATCTGGAAGGCAGGCGTAACTAACTGCAAACTGCATACTTAGTTATCTAGTAGGGAGGGGAACGGTGGAGGGCTGAGGGATGTGGGCTGTTAGCCCAGGCCCCAGCAGTCTGTCTCCTCCCTACAGGGAACAGTCTCAGCTGGCCAGCCGTCTTGGGCTGTGAGTGGAAATCAAAGAGGAAAGAGAGCAGGCATGTCTTTGCGAAATTAAATTGGATTCTGAAGCGGTACATTCAATCTGCTCGTTTGATCACAAGAGCCTGTGAAAGATTAAGAGTTGTTGGATGCTTCGCCGCAGTGTATATATTTTTCGGAAGACACATTAGCTATGTGTAAGTGATTATTTGGACAGATTTGTATCTTTCGTTCAGCAGAGTTTAACATTTGCATGGCTAAGCTGTATTTTGGCGTTGGTGCAGAATTGTCATCTAATCTGATATACACTTGATGATGGATATTCTCTGCTATTTGCCAAAGAACGTTTGCTTGGCAAAAGGATAAAAACGAGAAATATTTCACTAATGCCCCCTCAAGACCAAATCTCTAAGATTTAAACTGCATTATATAACCTAACACACTATTACATCTCATTTGTTGTACCAAATCTTTTTATTCATAATTTTTAATCGTCAGCAAAGCATCCATCTCAAATGCTTCGCTCGTGTTCAAACTCAATTAGTGAAGAAGTAACAGCTTCTTTGGGGTTGTTGTTATCTCAAAACGACATTCAGAGTCTGTATCTTACCTCTGTAATGTGACCTATTTGCAAGTTATTACATATACACACGTATACTACATAGTTATGTTCATACATTTGTTTGGTACATTTGACAAAACGTAGGAGGAGGATTTTACATTTACATTTTGGGCATTTAGCAGAGTTGATTTGATCCTTGGGGATTTAAATGGATTTGTGCGAAGAGGACAAAACAATCTGGACGGCTGAGGGTAATGGAGGGGAAGGCATTATGAGGAGGGCTCAGGGAACACGCTGTGATTCATTTCATGTCACCGTTGGTCAAATGTTACGTGATTTGATTAATATGCTGGGCATCCGTGGGCTACTGGTTAAGGAGTTGGACCGGAGTAGTTGTGCAGCAGTCTCCTATGTCCTCATCCACGGATGAGGTGCCTTTGAGCAAGGCACCTGAAACCCCTGCCTGCTCCCCGGGCGCTGCAATGCGGTGGCCCACTGCTCCGGGAGTGCCGGTGTGTCACCATGTGTGTGGACCGCTGACCGGGTCACTCCTCTGTGTGTGTTTGTGTTCACCGGCTCCCGGATGGGTCAAAAGCAGACAAAGGATTTACCCCAAAAAGGGACCATAAAGGATAACTTCACTTAATGCTACCTCTAGTGGTTAGGCCCGAAGGCTCTGGGATGGCAAAGCTCACAGGCCTCCTTGGGCAAGATGACCCTGGGCCCTACCTGCTCATCAATAGAAGGACCTGTGGCTGAATTCACTGTGAGTCGGTTTGGATAAGAACATGTAATGGGCTTGTAATGGTTTCATACTGTCGGGCTGGAGAATTATTTTCATTTCACAAAAAGGTACGTTCACATTTTATTAGAAAATTAACCTACAAGGTAAAAAGAACGTTGATTATTCAAATTATTGTGAATTTATTCCATCACTTTACTTCATGCATCTCAACACAACTATGTTCTTTATATGGGGAGTTGATACATCATAGAGATCTCATCAGAACCTAGATAATTCTGTTATCAGAATACCCCATATGGTCCAGTCTAGCATCCCGCCAAAACAAAACAAACCCCATGCAACTAGTTTGTGTCTTTCTGTGTGTACTTCTCTGATCATTACGCAGCACTGCTCATGCACACACAGCATTTCCCGATCAATAGCAATCAATGTGCCACAGTTCCACACCCATCCCATCGAATGAGACTAAAAATACCCAGGAGTGTCCTCTCAGCAGGGAGCCCGGTTGACTCCCAGCCGACTGTAATCAACAAAGGATTCCACAGTTGAAGTTGAAGAGCATTCATAGCATTTGGAAAACCTTTTGATGGGGCTCTGCTTGTATTGTAGTATTAAGCCGTTGGGCGGAAGGCTTTCATCCAAAGCGCTTTAGGACACCTGTTGGTAGACCGACCAGTGTGGACCTCCCCACTGCTATCATCTTTAGTACTTTAGCACTTTGCCAATATTTTGGTAGCGGCAGTAGTCATCCATGGGAATGAGCTTCGGTGCATATTGTGGAGTGTGTGCATCGGGCTTGAACTGTGCCCTCTTCTACGTGATCGGATACCTTGGCAGAGTTTCAACCCCCGATCTGTGTGCAATATTATCTCCACATTGTGTAGCTAAGAGGGTAGGAGGCAGAGGAATCAGGCAATAAGAGGATTCCTCAATTTAGGGGGGGGGGGAATTATGACATAATGTTAGACGCTCAGCTGACGGGAATCTAGAAAGCTCTAATTAAAACAGGGAGGACCCCAGGCTGTTGGAACAGCAGCAGAACGCCTGTCAGGGGAACAGATGTTAGGCTGTCACATGGGGGCTTTAACGAAGGGACCGATGGGTGGGGTCTGGGTGGCCTGAGCAACCACCTGGAAGTGGTGCTTGACTTTCCCATCAAATGTAACAACTTGCCAATATGAACGGAGGAGAAAGTAGCCTAGAACAGAAACAGAGGAACCGTTCCAGCTGCTCAAGCCTCAATCTAAAAGCACTTAATTAGTTTTATGACAAAGTCATTATTTTTATATAATTAATTAATTTAATTTAATTTGACTTTATTATAGCGAAAACAAGATGTACTAAGATGTTCATATCAGATCGGCAATGTATATCATAGTATAGTGTATCATAGTAAATAATTTAACTTCCATTTTCAGACTAGCGAACCAGTACTTTTTCACTATCACACGACTTATTATAATATTTATAGTGAATTGGTTTTACAGGGCAGCTTAAGCATAGCATTGATTATCCTCACTGGAGGAAAAAGTTCCAAGGATGTAAGGACGGTTATACAGACCCCCTCGGCACATGCTTCAGTGCTCAATAAAGAACAGGAAAACCCTTTTTGAGGGGAAATGGGTTTGGCCCCACATTCCGAAGGCTGCGATTGGTCGCCCCTGCGTGATCTTAACCCCGAGGTCTGATTGGGCTCTGCCGCTGAGGCCTCAGTCCTCTCAGATCAGCCCGTATGGACAGAAGGCGATAAGAACCAGAGGGCTGTCTAAGAGAACGTGGGTTGGTGCTTTTAGTCACGGACTGAATTAAGTGACAAGGAACCCATTAGGATGCATTATTATTCACCATAGCGCACGCAACGCCCACAGCCCAAACAATAGCTTTCCTTGCAGCCGCTGGCGTCGGTGTTTGGCGCCTATATCGGACACATAAACATACAAATACTTCATAAGGGAAATGTAATTGTGGCACATGTAATTATGTGGCATAAACTATTATAAACAAGCAAATGCTTACCATGAATGATTTACAGATAGCTGCACAATAGGGGGATGTTAAAGCATGTACTGTATAGGGCTTGAACATTGCTACGAAACATGTCACATTGCAGTGACCACCACTGCTTTTCAGAGCATTGCAGTGTTTGTTATTGTGGCGGTAGTCATGTTTTTTGGGTCATTCTTCAGCACTTCATTGTGAAGTGATTTGTCAATATGATGAGACATTGCTGTGCTTGAAACTGCCACAATGTGGCTCATGCCAGTCGCAGCAATAACAAGGTTTTCGTTTACTGATGGTATATTTAAGTTGATTTTGTATTTCACAGTACAACAACTCTATTGAGTGCTCTCAATGCTGGGGAAATGATCAGCAACAGAGAAGTGCATTGATGCTTTCTGATGTGCAGCCAACAGACTGTCAAGCCAAATTGGAGGCTGTCCTGAATCAGCGACTGTGAGTGACAAAATGCTTTGCGCCTTTCAGCTCGAGAGTCTGTGATGAGTGAGAGCATTATCAAACCCAGAAGGGGGGAGTCTGCAGCCCTCAGCTGAAACCATCAGCATGTCTCAGCTGTGGTCTCCTCGAGCTTGGCTTGGCGTGACACTCTGTGGGGTTGGATAAATATTTCTGTTCAAGTTAGCGCAACCGCAGTGGGAGACGTAAAACAGTATCGGAAGGGGTTCCTGTTAACAATATCACTCATTTCAGATTTGGTTAATTATTGATTCATTATCCCACATGATGCAAGTTGTCTCTCCATGGAATAGAACATCCATCAAAACAAATTAAATTGGCTTTCAGGTTTTTAAAAGGCTGTATGCGTGTGGTCTGCTCTGTGAGGCCTCTTGGATATGAGCATAATAATATTTTATGATGAGGACATTTCGAGTCGGTACTGATTAGTAGGGCAACGTCTAGACAGTGACCACAGATAACGGCGTGTTTTACAACGTGGTCAGAAATTCAATAATGTACAATGGAAAAGGGCTTTAGCTTGAAGAGGGGATGGTGGTGATGGTGGCTGTGGGACCTCAGATGAACCAAGGGGGTAATGCCAGTGGAAGCCACAGCATCAATGATTGCAGTAATATGTCCGTCTAGATGTAGGCTAATGCATAGCGTTCGTTTCATCGACGCCCCTGGTCTCTCTAATGGACTTTAATGTGTTGTCGTCCCATGCGCCAGAATGTAATGTCGTAACATGTCATATCAGGCCGTGATAATGGCTGCATCCATGATGCACGGTACCTTGGATCAAAGTCCCCACCAAATGGCTTTTTTTCTTATATATCCTAATCATATAATTGTATATAATATCCTCATTATCTATAATCTTATTCCAGTTTATTATAATCTTATCATATTTATCGTATCTCTGATATCGTTATCATATAATAGCCTACATTTTATACAAACTAAAATGTAGAATATCAGGTTTGTCTGGAAAAAAGTTACTTCTCGTTTTGTATTTCTTTATTTCTCTGACACCTGCTTTTCAGACGGCTTGTGGCCTCCGATCTCCATCATCTGGTAACGCGGTTTGCTCTCCGTGGAGGACAGTGTTTCCATGAGAATGAGGGAGTGTTGAAGGCTCTTGAGTGTAGGCCTCGCCAGCCCTCTGCATTGTGCTGTGATGAATCAGATCAGTGTGTAGTAGATCAGTGTGTAGTAGATCAGTGTGTAGTAGATCAGTATGTAACAGATCAGTGTGTAGTAGATCAGTGTGTAGTAGATCAGTGTGTAGTAGATCAGTGTGTAGTAGATCAGTGTGTAACAGATCAGTGTGTAGTAGATCAGTGTGTAGTAGATCAGTGTGTAGTAGATCAGTGTGTAGTAGATCAGTGTGTAACAGATCAGTGTGTAGTAGATCAGTGTGTAGTAGATCAGTGTGTAGTAGATCAGTGTGTAACAGATCAGTGTGTAGTAGATCAGTGTGTAGTAGATCAGTGTGTAGTAGATCAGTGTGTAGTAGATCAGTATGTAGTAGATCAGTGTGTAGTAGATCATCCATCCATCCATTCATCCATTGTCATCCGCTTAATCCGGAGTCGGGTCGCGGGGGCAGCAGTCGGAGCAGGGATCCCCAGACTTCCCTCTCCCCGGACACTTCCTCCAGCTCTTCCGGGGGGACCCCAAGGCGTTCCCAGGCCAGCCGAGTGACGTAGTCACTCCAGCGTGTCCTGGGTCTTCCTCGGGGCCTCCTCCCGGTGGGACATGCCCGGAACACCTCACGAGGGAGGCGTCCAGGGGACATCCTATACAGGTGCCCGAGCCACCTCAGCTGGCTCCTCTCGATGTGGAGGAGCAGCGGCTCTACTCCGAGCTCCTCCCGGGTGACGGAGCTCCTCACCCTATCTCTAAGGGAGCGCCCCGCCACCCTGCGGAGGAAACTCATTTCGGCCGCTTGTATCCGGGATCCCGTTCTTTCGGTCATGACCCAGAGTTCATGACCATAGGTGAGGGTGGGAACGTAGATCGACCGGTAAATCGAGAGCTTTGCCTTTCGGCTCAGCTCCTTCTTCACCACGACGGACCGATACAATGACCGCATTACTGCGGCCGCCGCACCAATCCGCCTGTCGATCTCGCGCTCCGTTCTCCCCTCACTCGTGAACAAGACCCCGAGATACTTAAACTCCTCCACCTGAGGCAGGAACTCTCCCCCGACCTGGAGGGTGCAAGCCACCTTTTTCCGGTCGAGAACCATGGCCTCGGACTTAGAGGTGCTGATTCTCATCCCAGCTGCTTCACACTCGGCTGCAAACCGCCCCAGTGCATGCTGAAGGTCCTGGCTCGAGGGAGCCAACAAGACCACATCATCTGCAAAAAGCAGAGATGAAATCAAGTGGCTCCCGAACCGTACCCCCTTCGGCACTTGGCTGCGCCTAGAAATTCTGTCCATAAAAATAATGAACAGAACCGGTGACAAAGGGCAGCCTTGCCGGAGTCCAACACGCACCGGGAACAGGTCTGACTTACTGCCGGCAATGCGAACCAAGCTCCTGCTCCGGTCATACAGGGACCGTACAGCCCTCAGCAGAGGGCCTCCGACCCCATACTCTCGGAGCACCTCCCACAGGATGCCACGTGGGACACGGTCGAAAGCCTTCTCCAAGTCCACAAAACACATGTGGACTGGTTGGGCAAACTCCCATGCACCCTCGAGCACCCTGCGGAGGGTGTAGAGCTGTCCAGTGTTCCACGGCCAGGACGAAAACCGCATTGTTCCTCCTGAATCCGAGGTTCGCGACTATCGGGCCGAATTCTCCTCTCCAGCACCCTGGAATAGACTTTCCCCGGGAGGCTGAGGAGTGTGATCCCCCGGTAGTTTGGAACACACCCTCCGGTCCCCCTTTTTGAAGAGAGGAGACCACCACCCCCTCTGCCAGTCCAGAGGCACTGTCCCGACTGCCACGCGATGCTGCAGATGCGTGTCAGCCACGACAGCCCTGCAACATCCAGAGACTTGAGGTACTCAGGGCGGATCTCATCCACCCCCGGTGCCTTGCCACTGAGGAGCTTCCTGACTACCTCAGTGACTTCAGCTTGGGTGATGAATGAATCAACCTCTGAATCCTCAGCCTCTGCGTTCTCGACGGAAGGCGTGCCAGTGGGATTGAGGAGATCCTCGAAGTATTCCTTCCACCGTCCGACGATATCCCCAGTCGAGGTCAACAGCTCCCCTCCTCCACTGTAAACAGTGTTGGCGGAGCACTGCTTCCCCCTCCTGAGGCGTCGGATGGTTTGCCAGAATTTCCTTGAGGCCGACCGGTAGTCCTCCTCCATGGCCTCCCCGAACTTTTCCCAGACCCGAGTTTTTGCTTCCGTGACCGCCCGGGCTGCCGTCCGCTTGGCCTGCCGGTACCCGTCAGCTGCCTCGGGAGTCCCCCGAGCTAGCCAGGCTCGGTAGGATTCCTTCTTCAGCTTGACAGAATCCCTTACTTCCGGGGTCCACCACCGGGTCCGGGGATTACCGCCGCGACAAGCGCCGGAGACCTTACGGCCACAGCTCCGGACGGCCGCGTCAACAATGGAAGTGGAGAACATGTGTCCATTCAGACTCAATGTCTCCTCGGCTTCCCTCGGAATCTGGTCAAAGCTCTCCCGGAGGTGGGAGTTGAAGACCTCCCTGACAGGGGATTCTGCCAGACGTTCCCAGCAGACCCTCACGATACGCTTGGGTCTGCCAAGTCTGACCAGCTTCCTCCCCTGCCAGCGGATCCAACTCACCACCAGGTGGTGATCAGTTGACAGCTCAGCCCCTCTCTTCACCCGAGTGTCCAAGACATACGGCCGGAGATCAGATGACACGACTACAAAGTCGATCATTGACCTCCGGCCTAGGGTGTCCTAGGGTTGTCCCCCACGTGCACTGATGGACACCTTATGCCTGAACATGGTGTTCGTTATGGACAAAACTGTGGCTAGCACAGAAGTTCCAATAAACAAAACACCGCTCGGGTTCAGATCGGGGGAGGCCGTTCCTCCCAATCACACCTCTCCAGGTAACACTGTCGCTGCCCACGTGTGGCATTGAAGTCCCCAGCAGAACGATGGAGTCCCCGGTTGGAGCACTTTCCAGCACCCCTCCCAGGGCTTCCAGGAGGGCGGGTACTTCCTGCACTGCCGTTCGGCCCGTAGGCCGAGCACAACAGTGAGAGACCTATCCCCGACCCAAAGGCGCGCAGGGAAACGACCCTCTCGTTCAGTGGGGGAGAACTCCAACACATGGCGGCTGAGCTGGGGGCTTATGAGCAAGCCCACACCAGCTCGCCGCCTTCTCACCGTGAGCAAACTCAGAGTGGAAGAGAGTCCAGCCTCTCTCAAGGAGTTGGGTTCCAGAGCCCAGGCTGTGCGTGGAGGTTGAGGCCCGACTATCTCTAGTCGATACCTCTCAGCCTCCGCACGAGCTCAGGCTCTTTCCCCCCCAGCGAGGTGACATTCCATGTCCCTAAGACGCAGAGTTGTTGTCCGGGGTTTGTCGTCACCGGGGCCCCCGCCCACGACTGCCACCCAAAACACACGGGCACCGGACCCCTCATGGTCCTTTCCTGCGGGTGGTGGGCCTACTGGAAGGCGGGCCCACGTCGCTCCTTCGGGCTGGGCCCGGCCCGGGTCCCGTGGGCGGAGACCCGGCCACCAGGCGCTTGCCTGCGAGCCCCAACCCCAGGCCTGGCTCCAGGGTGGGGCCCCGGTGACGCCGATCCGGGCGACGTGCACGTCCTTGATATTATTTTTTTGCTCAAGAGCAAAGTAGATCAGTGTGTAGTAAATCAGTGTGTAGTAGATCAGTGTGTAACAGGACAGTGTTGTAGTAAGATCAGTGTGTAGTATAAATCAGTGTGTGTAGTTAGATACAGTGTGTAGTAAGATCAGTGTGTAAACAGATTAGTGTGTAGTAGAGATCAGTGTGTAAACAGGATCAGTGTGTAGTAGATCAGTGTTGTAGTAGATCAGTGTGTGTAGTAGATCAGGCTGTGTAACAGATCAGTGTGTAGTAGTAGTCAGTGTGTAGTAGATCAGTGTGTAGTAGTAGATTCAGTATTTGTGTAGTAGATCCAGTGTGTAGTAGATCAGTGTGTAGTAGTAGAGAGTGTGTAACAGATCAGTGTGTAGTAGATCAGTGTGTAGTAGATCAGTTTTGTAGTAGATCAGTGTGTTAGTAGGATCAAGTGTGTAGTAGATCAGTGGTGTAGTAGATCAGTTGTGTAACAGATCAGTGTGTAGTAGATCAGTGTGTAGTAGATCATAGTGAGTAGTAGATCAGTGTGTAGTAGATATCAGTGTTTCTAGTAGATATCAGTGTGTAACAGATCAGTGTGTAGTAGTCAGTGTGTAGTAGATGATCAGTGTGTAAGTAGATCAGTAGTGTAACAGATCAGTGTGTAGTAGATCAGTGGTGTAACAGAATCAGTGTGTAGTAGAGTTCAGTGTGTAGTATGAGATCAGTATGTAAGTAGATCAGTGTGTAGTAGGATCAGTGTGTAGTAATCAGGTGTGTAGTAGAGTCGTGTGTAGATAGTAGATCAGTGTGTAGTAGAATTCAGTGTGTGTAACAGATCAGTGTGTAGTAGAAGTCATGGTGTAGTAAGGATCAGTTGTGTAGTTGGATCAGTGTGTATAGAGTTAGATCAGTGTGTAGTAGATGATCTAGGTTGTAGTTAGATCAGTGGTGTCGTAGTATCAGTGTGTAGTTAGATCAGTGTGTAGTAGATCAGTGTGTAGTAGATCAGTGTGTAATAGTGTAGCTGAGGGGCATTTACAATGGCAGACTATTTTTTCAACGGTTTTGTATAACTGGGAATACTTTGAGATGTATTATACAGTATATGCCTTGACGCACAAATAATATATTTTGATCTAATACGTTTATGTACATTAAGTTACTATTTGGTCTTTCCTTTTTCCAAAGGGATTTTCATGTCCTTAGTGCAGTGATGATCTGCTCTCCATGCCATGAAGGAAGCCGGCAGGTTTGACGGGCTGGGGGTCTTGGCTCAAGGGCGCCTCTACCAGGTAGAGCCTGTGGATGTTGGGGGTTTAGAACCCAGAACCTCTCCCCAAGCAGTGAAGCACCTTAACCTCTAGATACCTGTGTAGCGCCCTGGTGGATCTTTACTATCCCAGGGGATCCAATCAAGGTAGAAATCCCTTTTATTGTTAATGAATAAATGATGAATCTTAATACATTATAATCAGCCTTGAACAGACATTCAGGAAAAACGCTTGATGTTGAACCAATTTAGTTGCAGACGGTTCTCAAACCTTTTTCGGTGCAATCCGCATTTGAACAAGGGGGGATTTCAAGCCCTCACCCTGCCCCCATGCCCCAACCACAATGCTATGAAAATACGCCAAGCTTAACATTTTCAAATTTATTGAAGTAACATCAAGTAACATCTCATGTTGTATTCATAAATTCTACCTCAAAAACATCAAAATAACACCAAGTCAATGTAGAGATTACATTGACGCTTCTGATCCATAGAAGTGGGAAGAAACAGATTCAATCGGAAAAACAGAAATTATCATAAGAAGTATATGTACGCCCTCAAATACAATTCTCTGATCGAATATATGACTCCATGCGGAATAGAAGAGGTGGTGTGTAGTCCGCTATAATCTACATGGATACACTTAGATTCCGATTGGTTTGGGATGGGTTGCGGGATACTTTTAACTTGGAGAGATGGCAAACAGCAGCTGCCAGTAGTTT
Organism: Melanogrammus aeglefinus; assembly: GCA_900291075.1. NCBI lineage: Eukaryota > Metazoa > Chordata > Actinopteri > Gadiformes > Gadidae > Melanogrammus > Melanogrammus aeglefinus. Next base: position 56,263 of record OLKM01001410.1, on the reverse strand, counting down.
CTCAATTGGCCATTCCATTCTGTACCGTTGTGCACACCCAACTTGACCTCTGTAAAGTTAAGTGGATTTTTTTTGCCGGATTCACGTCCTTTGTTATTGACTCTGCAAGTAGTCCAGCTCCCTATCATCACCACAGCGTGTCCTGTTTGCTGATCGAAGCTCAACGTCTTTGGCGGACATATGTCCTCTGCGGATCAACACTACGAATGGTAATTTTTTAAAGAGACACACCATGTGTGATTATTGTTCGCATTTTGTCAAGAGCCATGTAACAAGGGTAATGTGTGTAGAACGTCACCTTCAGGGAGAAAGCAGACACCTCCACTTCACGTCGGGGTCCGGCTCGCCCGTGTTGGGCTTATTGTCCCGATAAGGGACCGTGTTCTGTACAGCATTTATCCCTTTACATTTATATATAAGCCAGACCAGAAGCTGCTTTCTCTCCGCCTCCTAGCTTATTAAATGAGAGAGGGCGGCAGAGGAAGGCGGTACAAAAGCGGTCTGGAAAACCCAGAAGCGGTTGCCCACCACGTGAACTCGCTCAGACAGATTTTGCCCTACTGTACTGCTCAGCTCTTCCCCCGTGTGAAACTTTTGCGGCAGCAGAAGCAGCCAGGCAGCCTGCTTTTGAAAGAAGGCTTGGCCCTTCTTGCCACACCGCGCGCTGAAACCCTCGGCAGCGATGCGCGGCAGTCTGACAAAGGGCGGTTTGCCGCGCGGCGGTGTGTGTGGCAGCACCGTGCGCGGAGAGCATACGAACGTACGCTAACACACTTTTGAAATGCCATACATACAGTACATTTGGATTGCATGAACAGGAATAGATCTATTCCAATTAGAAATCGATAGGATTCAATATCTTCAATGTAAACGCAGCTAGTGAAATTTCTCATCCGTTTGTCACGCCCCAGTGATTCTCTCCCGTTTGTCACGCCCCACCTGTCACGTCTCTATTCCCCACCGGTGGGGCGCGCCCCACACTTTGAGAACCGCTGAATTAGTGCAATTTGGTGGTATTGATCCTAACCAATAGATTATATATTTATATATATATTATATATTTATATATAATCTTGTGCATTCAAATTTACACACACAATTTTTTTTGTGTGTGTGTGTGTGTGTGTGTGTGTGTGTGTGTGTGTGTGTGTGTGTGTGTGTGTGTGTGTGTGTGTGTGTATGTGTGTGTGTGTGTGTGCGTGTGTATGTTTGTGTGTGTGTGTGTGTGTTGGTGTGTGCACATGTATGCATTTCTGTGTGTTTGTGTGTATATGTTTACAGCATGTGTGTGTGTGTGTGCATGTGTGTGTGTGTGTGGTGTGTGTGTGTGTGTGTGTGTGTGTGTGTGTGTGTGTGTGTATGTGTGTGTGTGTGTGTGTGTGTGAGCGTTTGGTATGTGTGTGTGGATCGTTTGGTAGGCATGTGTGGCAAGTGCATAATATCATATATTTGTGTGCACGTGCTTCGTTGTCATGTGTATGTGTGGGTGTGTGTAGGCAGGTACTTGCATTTGGCCATACGTCAACATATTTAACTCTCAACTGGTGTGGTGTGTGTAACTGTGGGTGCTTGTCTGAGTGTGTGTGTATGTGTGTAGTAAACGTGTGCTTGCATAATGCACGTCAATATATTTCCGCCCTTTTGTGTGTGTTGTGTGTGAATCAGGCGTCCTGTGATTCACAGCTTCACCTGCGATTTCCATTGATCTCCTTGCTTGGCAGTAGGGTCACAAGTGGCTAGGGCAGAGCACTGCCTTCTGCTGCTGCCAGGAATGACCCTTGATGTATAAGAAACTCACTCAAGACGCCCCTGTTCAGAGTCCACCTGGCTCTACAGCCTCCCCTGTCCTACTTATTCGTATGGTG
>OLKM01001410.1:37259-54373 GCA_900291075.1 Melanogrammus aeglefinus | reverse complement strand
TTGTTTTTTATCTCTGTCCTGTTCCCAATGTTTTGGCACATTTGTATATCACAGTTCTGTGCCAATAAAGCAATGAGAGAGAGAGAAGAGAGACGAGAGACGATGTTCAGCTATTGAGGCAGAGAGAGGAGAGAGAGACGGAGAGAGAGAGAGAGTAGCAGAGAGAGAGAGAGCGTCTCGGAAAACGCACACTCGCACACACACACACACGCACGCACGCAGCGCTTGCGGACGGGAGCGGAAGCCGAGGCAGTTTCCTCTCGTGGTGCCGTTAAACCGATTGTGCAAGATGCGCCCAGAGCGGCAACCTCTGGATGGCCAGTGCTCGCCTTGTGGGGAGATTTGTGTTATTCATCTTAACGAGATGCTGAACAGAGGATTAATGCACACATTCACAGAAGGGCTACACACAACACGAGCTCACCCACAGGACACACAGCTGAGGGGCCGGAGAAATGCGCATTCTTAGGTGGCGTGCTCAACCTGAGTTCGTGCTGTGCTCCGTGCTTTTTACTCAGTCTTTATTCAAACACAGACTGTAAGGCCTACAGTAATGGCCTACAGACATTTTTAAATTTCAAGTTGGGCAGCTTCTCAATATTCCGGACCTGTCTGTTTAGATGACAGATGCATATAGTCCAGTTCGAAACTAATTCGAGGACGTCCCAATTAGTTCGACTCCTCATTACTCCGATTGTCGGAACAATGGAGTTCGAAATAATGGGAGTTTGAACTATGGAGAGGTCGGACCAATGCGGAGGTCGAATAGATGGGATGTCGGACCTAATGTTCGATGGTCGGGACCATGTGCCATGGACCCATTTTTATAATAGGGCTCTAGTCTTATCAAACGGATGGAGACTATGACCTTTCCATTTGATGCTTTGTCTGGATGTGTGTCATGTCTGTGTGTGTGTGGTGTGTGTGTGTGGTGCTGGTGGTTGGTGGAGGCGCATATTGTGTGTGTGTGTGTGTGTGTGGTGATGTGTGTGTTGTGTGTGCATTGTAACTATCCGATCCGTAGCATCGTTAGTAAGAAATCAAATGAACAATATAAAGTTCATTGAGGATCATTTGAAGCAGAAGGCTTGAGCTCTTGTGACGGAGAGAGGGAAAGCGGACAAACAAAAATGATGTCCTTGCGCGGCACATTAAACCAGATTATTATGTGTGTCTTGGCTTTAGTTAAAACAACGGTCACACATTACTCTGTTCTCCATACAAACATCATTACCCCCCGCCAAGCCGCCTACTTCAAGGTCCCTGCACATAGCCAAGACAAGACAATAGATGGCTAGGTAAGCTACAATTTAAACATTCAAGACATACCATTCTAAAAAGAACAGATTGAGCAAACTTTGTTCCTTTCGCAGTTTTGGCCTACAGAGCCAGCCCACCTGCATTTAATGTATCCTGTTTGAATTGTTACAATTTCTCAGAATCAAGGCGAAAATAGAAACGGGTGGGGCAAAAGCATGTCACACTTGGTTTAGCTTATATCGGCAAAAATTGTCAACCTTAAAAATATTATCAATGTTCTGTACGAGAAGGTCCTTCTAGGGACGTTAGGCGGATCCGTAGAACGCCTGGGGACACACCGTAACTGCCCGGACGGACAGAACCGTCTTTGAGTTTGGGAACGGGTGGCTTAGCGTTTGGACACGACAGCATTGACGGTACTCGAATTGAGCATAGGCGTACGATGAGCTTTGAAATTGTGGCTTCTTTGACAGAAAATTTTGGAAATAGGGCTACGTGTCCTGATTTCACGAAAAATGATTTAAAATAACGTGACTCAGGTGTCACGAATTTTCGTGAGGACCGGGGTTGATATGTCCTGCACGCCTGGGAACCCCTGTTTTAGGGCTGATCTCAGCATCAGCACCAACTCACCTCACTCCAATTCTCGTATATCTCATTCATTTCAGAAATAACACATTTGTTTACTATAAAAAACTTTTCTCGTGAGATAATTTATGTCTCATTCCAGGAAAAAACATCGGTGGAATGCTTAAGCTCCATTCAGATATGAGAAAGGATATGAGCTAATGGCTTGTCCAACATTTATAACAGGTTTTCTAGTTGAGAAAATTGCCGATCGTGAATTTGGAATAATGGGTTTTCTGCCAAAAGCAAGGTCTTAATCAAGTTGATTGGAAATCAGCCCAAACTTTGTGGGAGTATTTCAGGGACGGGAGACACAAAACGCAATGTAGGCGTACTCATTCTAGGGAAATGAACAATGGATTGGCTTTGCTTCAACCAAGCTTTAAGAGATCTTGCTAAACCACAACATATAAGAAGCCAGTAATCCTACTACAAGATATTGCACAAACATACATTTTTTATTTAGATTACCATTCTGATGTGAATTGGTTCAAAATCCCTTCACGATATTTGGTCCATGGACCAAAACATTAAAGACAAAACATACAATAATATAATCAAAGCAAGCGTAGGGTTATTGAGCGCAAGATAGGCTATAATAGTCCACCAAAGTAACATTGTACGAGTAATTTAAAGCCACTAAACAATCATCAAGCATTGACATTAATCAAAGCTCCCTTCACAAGCCTCGGAAATCCTACCATAGATTGATTTAACGGACGTCATTGGCTACTGGTCCGACACTCCCATTTGGTCCGACCTTCCAATTAGTTCGACCTCCATTGGTCCGACCTCCCATTTAGTTCGACTGCCATTAGTTCGACTCCCTTGTTCCGGACAAATCGGAGAGTTTAATGAGCACCGTTATTCAATAATGGAGAACAAGGTCATCCTCATGTAGTTTTCGACTGGACTACTGCATCCTGCAATCTCAGAGCAGGGTTCGGGGATATTTTTGAGGAAGCTAGAGCTGACCAACTTGAAATTTTTTAAAATGTGTCCTGATGTCCACTGTTACGTCTGTGGTTTGAAATAAAACCGATACGACTTCATGACCAGGTTGCGGTTGAGCTACGCCACCAGAACTGGCGGCATTTCTCTACGGCCCCTCAGTGTGTAGCATGCCGTGGTGTCTGTGGGTAGCGTTGACCGTTTGTGTGTTAGTCCTCGTGGTGATATGTGTGCCATTAATCCCTCTGTCAGCCATCCTGTTAAGATGAATAACGCTAATCTCCCCACAGAGCGCGAGCCTTGGCACAGAGGTGCGCGCTCTGGCGCATCTGGCACAATCGGATGCGTTAACGGCACGAGAAGGAACTGCTCCGGCTCCGTGCTCCGTCCGTGATGTGTGGTGTGGATCGTGCGTTTCCGCAGAGCTTCTTTCTCTCTCTTTCTTTCTCTCATCTCTTCCCATATATATATAGATATATATATAGAGACACCGGACTGGTGGTATGCTACAATGTTGCCAAAGCATTTGGGAAGCAGCAGTTAAAACCAAAACTCTCAGATGAGAGAGACAAGAGAGATAGAAGAGACGCATGGCTCCAATTGAACGCGCTTGTCAGAAAGTTTAGGGATGACAGGTCAGAACTAACAGGATACCCATTTGGGCTTCGACCTCCATTGGGTGCTTCCCGGGACTTAGTGGTTGATTTTTGTACTCGGGAGGTAACTCGGGACATCGACGTAACCAATGGGTGACGGTGCTCGGACCAGTGTCGGTCACGGTATTTTGTTGGGAGTAACGGTGAGTCGAACCAATCGGCTGAGGGTTCGGGACCATATGCGGCTTTTGTCCGGACTAATGGTGAGGTCGGACCAGATGGGTGGTCGGACAATCGGGCCAGTTCCCGATTTAACATCCATGTCTTTTTTTCTTGGTTTGTGGTGTGAAGACGGAACACCGTGGATCTGTAAATCAACTGTCACTGTCACCATAGAGGAGGGCGGCAAGTGGCCTCTCAATCGCACTTTGGAAGGCCTCGTTCTTCTAGGTACGTGGCAACCACACAGAAGCGTTTTGCCCTTTTACTTTTGGCAACACGAGGAGGACTTGATTGAGATGGGAGCAGTTACTGTTCCTATTCGTTTAAACTGACTGGGTCAGGTTTTATAGGAACTGGTTGACATCAACCCTGAACAAAGACATTATCATGACCATAGCTGTTAGATTGGCAGAAATGGTTGCATTATATTGTTTCGATAAAGGGATCAATCTTTTTTCAGCACAGAATCGCGGGCTGTGTTTTGATTTAGGTTATTTTTTAAGTGAGGTTTGATGTACAGGCAAAGTACAACCAACAGTCCTAGACCACCTTCTCCAGTCCCTGCCCTCCTGTTGGAACATCCATTAGAGGGGATGCATGGTGCATTGGGTTTAGACCACTAAGAGATCCGTAAATAAGGAGCCACTGTGTGTCCTTAAACACGGACTCTCTTATTGATCTGCTATTATAATACTAGATGTGACTCTAAGGCGCAGACGGCGCAGGGTGTGCATTTAGAAGGAGCAGTAAGAGGACATATGGTAGTCACTAGGAACAGATAGAAAAGTTAATGGGATGAGGCATCTCCAAGTGATATAAAGAACCATCAAATAACATTGATTCTCATTGATGAACAAGGAATGATCAGTTCATATAGCACGTATTCTTAACAAGGTCAGTATGTGATCAATGTTACTGGATTCCTGCTGTACACAAGACCATTTCCTCTTTAATCGTTTGTGTAGTCTTGAAGTACTTGTCTTGACTAACTTGTGTATTTTGCCCATAGCTATAGCACAACATTCGCCAGGACATTTTGTTGGAATGGTTTCATCCTGCTTTTGTAGAATGCGGAGGCATTTATGTTATGTCAAGATGTAGTCAAGTTGTACAGTTAAAGACAAGGGCCAGTCTCTCTTCATTTCCTAAGGTGACAGCTTAAAATCAGTGCTCGTTAGAATTGCATCATACTTTAAGTATTGTCAACTTTTCTAATCTTCAGGTCTTTGGTTCGAGGGCTTGTAACACAGATTACCAGACCACAATACACAGCACTACACACAAGTCATATTCTACACAGATGTGAAGCCATGTACTTTTATAGTTACCTTAAATGGTTTATACTAAAATATATTTCTGTTGAACCATTCTGTGTTGTACTGGAAACAAGAAGCAGTGAGGAGAGAGAAAAAAAAAAAGATGGGTGAAGTGAAGGAAGATGGCATGAGGGCTAGGTGGAGGGGACGTCGTGGACCCTCCTCTTCACCTTGGTATGGGTCGGCAGCGTTCTGGAGACCCTTCGTTCTACCCAGACCTGTCACGAAAATACATTGGAGATAGGTAACGAAATCTGGGGAAAGTACATAGAGACCCAGGGGTGTAGCACAATTCTGGGCCCTTGCCACACAAGCATTATCTGGGGCCTGCCTCTTCGTTTATCATTCAAAATTGGACATGAAAACTAGGTTGTATATTTGTTAAAAATGTGATGACTCAAGTTAGCACATTTTTAACAAATAAACCAGTGGTTCAAGTTGTATCTTAAAAACCAAACTCAATCTTTAGATAAAAACTAAAAGGCTTGCGAATCAGCTGGCGCAGCCTATTGTCCCTACTATATGTAAGGACAGAAGTCGAAAGGTAGAAATGGAAACTCAATTTAATATAAATGTGTCATTTAAAAATATTTCACCAGAGGGCAGCCAACTGAGCAGTGGAGGCACGTGAGGGGACGGCCGTCGGTGACGGTGATTTATAGATTCACACTTCCGGGAGTTGCGCAGATTGTTCAGGGATATGGTGACATGGGTGTGAGACAAAGGGACAAACCAAAACTAAATGAGTAGCGATCATGTAAAAAGGATTGACACACACACACCAGCCGATACACAGTCGCAGCTCTCATGATCAGATTTGGGTTATGTCTCATACGTAGCTGGGGAGGACTTATTTTTTGGGTAGACTTTGAGTCTTTTTGATTAAATGTCTGGTTTTTATAAACGTAAGAGGCGAAAATGTGAACGGGTAAAAATAAAAATGATATTATTTATATATATTGGCTATTGGAGTTCTGATTTCAATCTTTTGACCTATGGGTTACTTTCTTCCTGTTCTTAGGTCTTTTTATTGGAAAGGTATTTCAACATTTGTAACCTCGATGCTATAACCCTGCTTGAAAAACACTTTCCAACAAGCCATTCTTATTTATTCTCAGTAAAAATGGCTATAAAGAAGTATGTTCCAAAGGGAAATTAGTTGTGCATGGGGATTCAAGCAGACATTGCAAGGCAGAAGCATGGAGGAGAGAGAAAAAAAAAAAAAAAAAAAAACAAAAAAAAAAAACCAAACAACAAAAATAAAAAAGAAAAACTCAAAAAAACAAAAAAAAAAAAAAAAAAAAAAAAAAAACATAAAAAAAAAGAGGAAAAAAAAAAGAAAAAAAAACAAAAAAAAAAAAAAAAAAAAAAAAAAACAAAAAAAAAAAAAAAAAAGAAAAATAAAAATAAACAAAAAAAAAAAAAAAAAAAAAAAAAAAAAAACAAAAAAAAAAAAAAAAAAAAAAAAAAAAAAAAAAAAAAAAAAAAAAAAAAAACCTGCACAGTTAAAAACCAGCATGGCAGCTGTGAGGATAAAAGGCCTTCGAGATATGCAGAGCTTTCGACTTAGCTTCACAATAACTAAGGTCCAAGATCGCCTGAGAAGAATGTCCTGGGGAAGCGACTGTTAACATGATGACGTACTAGACTTGACTGCGTGGCTGAGATTTACAATAGCAAAAAAGGAGGAGGCAGAATAAGATTCTTGAAGAGCAATATCCGGAGGACGACATTGAGGGAGAAGCAGGAGTGAGGAGATTTGGAGGAAGTCAGAGACGATGTCCAACGCTAACACCGGATTTGTGAGGAATTAGCCAACCAGTATTCCCATATTCAATTGCTTGCCCAAGCGAAAATAGTGGTTTGATGAGAAGAGAGAGTGGGAAAGGCTGCATGAGAGTGGGCGTGAAGCATCTCTGCATTATGCTGTGATGAAGACAGATCAGTGTCGTGGTAGACAGTGTTGTGAGTAGATCAATGGACCTTCAGATCAGTCATCTCTACAGAACACTGTGTAGTAGATCGAGATGTAGTAGTTCAGTGTGTAGTAGACATTGAAGTAGGTATGTGCAGGAGTGACAGATCAGTCGTGACGTAGATCGGAAGGTTTAGAACTTCAGTGTGCGGTAGATAATAGGGTGTGTAACAGAATCTACAATTAACAGATCAGTGCTTAAATATACATAAGTAGACAGTGATATTGGTAGCAGATCAGTGTCGAATGTAAATCGAGTCTGTGGTAGATCAGAGCGTAGTAGATCAGTTTGTACTAGATCATGGTAGTAGTAGATCAGGGTACAAATATGAATCATTTCATCCATCTCTTCATCCATTGTCATCGATCCGCTTCAATCCGGAGTCGGTTACCGGCGGCGGCAGCAGTCGGAAGCAGGGATCCCCAGATTCCCTCTCGCCCGGACACTTTCCTCCAGCTCTTCCGTGGGGAACCCCAGAGCGTTCCCAGGCCAGACTGACATAGTTCACTCCAGCGTGTCCTGGTCTTCCTCGGGGCCTCTCCCGGTGGGACATGCCCGGAACACCTCACGAGGGAGGGCGTCCAGGGGACATCCTATACAGGTGCCCGAGCCACCTCAGCTGGCTCCTCTCGATGTGGAGAGAGCAGCGGCTCTACTTCCGAGCTCCTCCCGGGTGACAAGGAGCTCCTCACCCTATCTCTCTAAGGGAGACGCGCCGCCACCCTGCGGAGGAACTATTTTTCGTGCGCGCTTGTATCCGGGATCCTGTGCTTCTTTTCGGTCATTGACCCAGAGTTCATTGACCAATAGGTGAGGGTCGGGACGTAGATCGACCGGGTAAATCGAGAGCTTTGCCTTTCGGCTCAGCTCCTTCTTCACCAACGACCGGACCCGATACAATGGACCGCAACATTACTGCGGTCTCAGCGACGCACCAATGCCGCCTGTCGAGCTCGTCGCGCTATCCGTTCTCCCCTCACTCGTGAATCAAGACCCCCGAGATACTTAAACTCCTCCACCTGAGGCCAGGAAACTCTCCCCAGACCTGGAGGGTGCAAGCCACCTTTTTTCCGCGTCTCGAGAACCATGGCCATCGGACTTAGATGGTGTCTCGATTCTCATTCCGCGGCTGCGTCCTTCCACACCTCTGGCTGACACCAACCGCCCCAGTGCATGCTGGATGAGTCACTAGGTCTCGAGGGAGCCACCAGACCACGATATCATCTGCAAAAAAGCAGAGATGACAATCAAGTGGCTCCCGAACCAGTACCCTCTTCGCTGCACTTGGTCTGCGCCTAGACAAATTCTGTCCATATAAATTAATGAACAGAACCATGGTGACAAAGGGCAGCCTTGCCGGAGTCCACACACGCAGCACTGGAATAGGAGGTACGAGAACGTCTGACGCTGCGCAATGCGAACCAAGCTCCTGCTACCGGTCATACAGGGACCGATACAGCCTCAGCAGAGGGCCCCGACCCCTACATCTCGGGCACCTCCCACAGGATCCACGTGGGACACGGTCGAAAAGCTTCTTCTCAAGTCCACAAAACACATGTGGACTGGTTGGGCAAACTCCCATGCACCCTCCGAGCACCCTGCGGAGGGTTGTAGAGCTGGTCCAGTGTTCCACGGCCAGGACGAAAACCGCATTGTTCCTCCTGAATCCGAGGTTCGACTATCGGCCGAATTCTCCTCTCCAGCACCCTGGAATAGACTTTCCCCGGGAGGCTGAGGAGTGTGATCCCCCGGTAGTTGGAACACACCCTCCGGTCCCCCTTTTGAAGAGAGGGACCACCACCCCCTCTGCCAGTCCAGAGGCACTGTCCCCGACTGCCACGCGATGCTGCAGATGCGTGTCAGCCACGACAGCCCTGCAACATCCAGAACTTGAGGTACTCAGGGGCGGATCTCATCCACCCCCGGTGCCTTGCCACTGAGGAGCTTCCTGACTACCTCAGTTGACTTCAGCTTGGGTGATGAATGAATCAACCTCTGAATTCCTCAGCCTCTGCTCGTTCTCGACGGAAGGCGTGCCAGTGGGATTGAGGAGATCCTCGAAGTATTATTCCTTCCACCGTCCCGACGATATCCCCAGTCGGGAGGTCAACAGCTCCCTCCTCCTACTGTAAACAGTGTTGGCGGAGCACTGCTTCCCCTCTCTGAGCGCGTCGGGATTGGTTTGCCAGAAATTTTCCTTGAGGCCGACCGGTAGTCCTCCTCCATGGCCTCCCGAACTTTTCCCAGACCCGAGTTTTTGCTTCCGTGACCGCCCGGGCTGCCGTCCGCTTGGCCTGCCGGTACCCGTCAGCTGCCTCGGGAGTCCCCGAGCTAGCCAGGCTCGGTAGGATTCCTTCTTCAGCTTGACAGAATCCCTTACTTCCGGGGTCCACCACCGGGGTCCGGGGAATTTACCGCCGCGACACAGCGCCGGAGACCTTACGGCCACAGCTCCGGACGGCCGCGTCAACAATGGAAGTGGAAGAAACATGGTCCATTCAGACTCAATGTCCGGCTTCCCTCGGAATCTGGTCAAAGCTCTCCCGGAGGTGGGAGTTGAAGACCTCCCTGACAGGGGATTTCTGCCAGACGTTCCCAGCAGACCCTCACGATACGCTTGGGTCTGCCAAGTCTGACCAGCTTCCTCCCCTGCCAGCGGATCCAACTCACCACCAGGTGGTGATCAGTTGACAGCTCAGCCCCTCTCTTCACCCGAGTGTCCAAGACATACGGCCGGAGATCAGATGACACGACTACAAAGTCGATCATTGACCTCCGGCCTAGGGTGTCCTAGGGTGTCCCCACGTGCACTGATGGACACCCTTATGCCTGAACATGGTGTTCGTTATGGACAAACTGTGGCTAGCACAGAAGTCCAATAACAAAACACCGCTCGGGTTCAGATCGGGGAGGCCGTTCCTCCCAATCACACCTCTCCAGGTAACACTGTCGCTGCCCACGTGGGCATTGAAGTCCCCCAGCAGAACGATGGAGTCCCCGGTTGGGAGCACTTTTCCAGCACCCCTCCCCAAGGGCTTCCAGGAGGGCCGGGGTACTCTGCACTGCCGTTCGGCCCGTAGGCCGAGACAACAGTGAGAGACCTATCCCCGACCCAAAGGCGCAGGGAAACGACCCTCTCGTTCAGTGGGGAGAACTCCAACACATGGCCGGCTGAGCTGGGGGGGCTATGAGCAAGCCCACACCAGCTCGCCGCCTCTCACCGTGAAGCAACTCCAGAGTGGGAAGAGAGTCCAGCCTCTCTCAAGGAGTTGGGTTCCAGAGCCCAGGCTGTGCGTGGAGGTGAGCCCCGACTATCTCTAGTCGATACCTCTCAGCCTCCCCGCACGAGCTCAGGCTCTTTCCCCCCCAGCGAGGTGACATTCCATGTCCCTAAAGCCAGAGTTGTTGTCCGGGGTTTGGGTCACCGGGGCCCCCGCCCACGACTGCCACCCAAAACACACGGCACCGACCCCTCATGGTCCTTCCTGCGGGTGGTGGGCCTACTGGAAGGCGGGCCCACGTCGCTCCTTCGGGCTGGGCCCGGCCGGGTCCCGTGGGCGGAGACCCGGCCACCAGGCGCTTGCCTGCGAGCCCCAACCCCAGGCCTGGCTCCAGGGTGGGGCCCCGGTGACGCCGATCCGGGCGACGTGCACGTCCTTGATATTATTTTTTTGCTCAAGAGCAAAGTAGATCAGTGTGTAGTAAATCAGTGTGTAGTAGATCAGTGTGTAACAGATCAGTGTGTAGTAGATCAGTGTGTAGTAGATCAGTGTGTAGTAGATCAGTGTGTAGTAGATCAGTGTGTAACAGATTAGTGTGTAGTAGATCAGTGTGTAACAGATCAGTGTGTAGTAGATCAGTGTGTAGTAGATCAGTGTGTAGTAGATCAGTGTGTAACAGATCAGTGTGTAGTAGATCAGTGTGTAGTAGATCAGTGTGTAGTAGATCAGTGTGTAGTAGACCAGTGTGTAGTAGATCAGTGTGTAGTAGATCAGTGTGTAACAGATCAGTGTGTAGTAGATCAGTGTGTAGTAGATCAGTATGTAGTAGATCAGTGTGTAGTAGATCAGTGTGTAGTAGATCAGTGTGTAGTAGATCAGTGTGGTAACAGATCAGTGTGTTAGTAGATCAGTGTGTAGTAGATCAGTGTGTAGTAGATCAGTGTGTAGTAGATCAAGTGTGTAGTAGATCAGTGTGTAACAGATCAGTGTGTAGTAGATCAGTGTGTAGTAGATCAGTGTGTAGTAGATCAGTGTGTAACAGATCAGTGTGTAGTGTAGATCAGTGTGTAACAGATCAGTGTGTAGTAGATCAGTGTGTAGTAGATCAGTGTGTAGTAGATCAGTGTGTAGTAGATCAGTGTGTAGTAGATCAGTGTGTAGTAGATCAGTGTGTAGTAGATCAGTGTGTAGTAGATCAGTGTGTAACAGATCAGTGTGTAGTAGATCAGTGTGTAGTAGATCAGTGTGTAGTAGATCAGTGTGTAGTAGATCAGTGTGTAGTAGATCAGTGTGTAGTAGATCAGTGTGTAGTAGATCAGTGTGTAGTAGATCAGTGTGTAGTAGATCAGTGTGTAGTAGATCAGTGTGTAATAGTGTACGGGAGGCATTTACAATGGCAGACTATTTTTCAACGGTTTTGTATACTGGAATACTTTTGAGATGTATTATACAGTATATGCCTTGACGCACAAATAATATATTTGATCTAAATACGTTTATGTAACATTAAGTACTATTTGTCTTTCCTTTTTCCAAAGGGATTTCATGTCCTAATGCAGTTGATCTGCTCCTCCATGCCATGAAGGAGCCGGCAGGTTGAGGGCTGGGGGTCTTGCTCAAGGGCGCCTACAGGTAGACTGTGGATGTTGGGGTTTGAACCCAGAACCTCTCCCCAAGCAGTGAAGCACCTTAACCTCTAGACTACCTGTAGCAGCCCGTGGGATCTTTCTATCCCAGGGGATCCAATCAAGGTAGAAATCCCCTTTATTGTTAATGAATAATGAATTAATCATTAAATCAGCCTTGACAGACATTCAGGAAACGCTGATGTTGAACCAATTAGTGCAGCGGTTCTCAAACTTTTTCGGTCATCCCCCACTTTGAACAAGGGGGGATTTTCAAGCCCCACCTGCCCCCATCGCCCCAACACAATGCTAATGAAATACGCCAAGCTTAACATTTTCAAATTTATTGAAGTAACATCAAGTAACATCATGTTGTATCTAAATTCTAACTCAATAACATCAAATAACACCAAGTTCAATGTAGAGATTTACATTGACGCTTCTGATCCAATTAGAAGTGGAAGAACAGCTCAATCGGAAAAACAGAATTATCATAATAAGTATACGCCTCAATACAATTCTCTGATCGGAATATAACTCCATGCGGAATAGAAGAGGTGGTGTAGTCCGCTATAATCTACATGGATACACTTATTCCGATTGGTTTGGGATGGGTGCGGCTACTTTTTAACTTGGAGAGATGGCAACAGCAGCTGCAGTAGTTCTCAATTGGTCCATCTGTACTTTTTGTGCACACACCAACTTGTGACCTCTGTAAAGTAAAGTGGATTTTTTTGCCTGATTCACGTCTTTGTTATTACTCTGCAAGTAGTCCAGCTCCTTATCAACCACAGCGTGTCCTGTTGCTTATCAACGTCAACGTCTTTGGCGGACTATTTCTCTGCGGATCAACACTACGAATGGTAATTTTTAAAGACACACCATGTGAAGATATTGTTTCATTTTGTCAAGGAGCCATGTAACAAGGGGGATAATGTGTAGAACGTCACCCTTCAGGGAGAAGCAAGACACCTCCACTTCACGTCGGGGTCCGGCTCGCCCTGTTGGGGCTTATTATCCCGATAAGGACCGGTGTTCTGTACAGCATTATCCCTTACATTTATTATATAAGCCCAGACCATGAAGCTGCTTTCTCTCCGCCTCCATTCATTTAAATGAGGGAAGGGCGGCAGAGGGAAGGCGGTTACAAAAGCGGCTGAAAACCAGGAAGCGGTTGCCACCCACGTGAACTCGCTCAGATTTTGCCCTACTGCTCAGCTCTCCCCGTGTTGAAACTTTTGGCGGCAGCAGAAGCAGCAGCAGCCGCTTTTGAAAAGGCTTGGCCCTTCACACCGCCGCGCTGAACCCTCCGGCAGCGAGGCGGTTAAAGGGCGGTTGCCGCGCGGCGGTGTGCAAGCACCGTGCGCGAGAGACATACGAACGTACGCTAACCACTTTTGTAAATGCCATACATACAGTACATTTGGATTGCATGACAGGAATAGATCTATTCCAATTAGAAATCGAATAGGATCAGATATTTCAATGTAAACGCAGCTAGTGAAATTTCCTCCCGTTTGTCACGCCCCACCTGTCACGTCTCTATTCCCCACCGGTGGGGCGCGCCCCACACTTTGAGAACCGCTGAATTAGTGCAATTTGGTGGTATTGATCCTAACCAATAGATTATATATTTATATATATATTATATATTATATATTATATATTTATAATCTTGTGCATTCAAATTTACACACACAATTTTTTTTGTGTGTGTGTGTGTGTGTGTGTGTGTGTGTGTGTGTGTGTGTGTGGTGTGTGTGTGTGTGTGTGGTGTGTGTGTGTGTGTGTGTGTGTATGTGTGTGTGTTTGTGTGTATGTGTATGTGTTGTGTGTGTGTGTGTGTGTGTTGGTGTGTGCACATGTATGCATTTCTGTGTGTTTGTGTGTATATGTTTACAGCATGTGTGTGTGTGTGTGTGCATGTGTGTGTGTGTGTGTGTGTGTGTGTGTGTGTGTGTGTGTGTGTGTGTGTGTGTGTGTGTGTGTGTGTGTGTGTGTGTGTGTGTATGTGCGTGTGTGTATGTGTGTGTGATCGTTTGGTAGGCATGTGTGTGCAAGTGCATATATCAATATATTTGTGTGTGCACGTGCTTCTGTGCATGTGTGTATGTGTGGGTGTGTAGGCATGTACTTGCATTTGCATACGTCAACATATTACTCTCACTGTGTGGGTGTGTGTATCTGTGTGCTTGTCTGAGTGTGTGTGTATGTGTGTATAAACGTGTGCTTGCATATGCATACGTCAATATATTTCCGTCCCTGTTTGTGTGTTTGTGTGTGAATCAGGCGTCCTGTGATTCACAGCCTTCACCGCTGATTTCCCTATTGATCTCCTTGTTGCAGTACGGTCACAGTGGCTTGGGCAGAGCACTGCCTTCTGCTGCTGCAGGAATGACCTTGATGTATAGAAACTCACTCAAGACGCCCCTGTTCAGAGTCCACCTGGACTCTACCAGCCTCCCCCTTCCTACTTATTGTATGGTGTACGTCCTGGCACTTAAAGTACAACCTTATTGTATGTAGCACTTAGTTATAGTACTTAGTTGTGTAGCGGCTTCTATCTTTGTAGTATTAGGGGAATGGGTTAACCTAGCGTGCTTGGCCCTTGGTTCAATGACACAGCGATGTAGTCTTGGTTCAATGACCACCATTACTGTACCCACAGCGATGTAGTCTTGGTTCTATGACCACCATTACTGTACCCACAGCGATGTAGTCTTGGTTCAATGACCACCATTACTGTACCCACAGCGATGTAGTCTTGGTTCAATGACCACCATTACTGTACCCACAGCGATGTAGTCTTGGTTCAATGACCACCATTACTGTACCCACAGCGATGTAGTCTTGGTTCAATGACCACCATTACTGTACCCACAGCGATGTAGTCTTGGTTCTCTTTCTTCTTAAAAATACAACACTTATTGTAGCTTTGGATAAAAGCGTCGGCTAAAGGCTCTGAATGTAAATTGAATGTATACAATGTGAACGGAAGGCAGTTTCGAGTTTCGAGACAGCGACCGTCTAACAGACTGAGTTGCTGTACAACGCTTTCATAGACACGCCGGCCAATCAAAACTGTTTGCTGTGTATAGCTAACATTCACCCTTACGCAAACACTTTGACAAGCTCATTAACTCACTCACACACACACACACACACACACACACACACACACACACACACACACACACACACACACACACACACACACACACACACACACACACACACACACACACACACACACAGTCTCACCCAGGGGTTTCTGAGTGCCTATAGGAAGTGCGGACCTCAGGGCTGAAACCCAGAACCTTTCAGCTCAGTGTCCCGACCTCAGCCTAGCCCCCCGCCCCTTCCCCTCTTACTATTGCTGACAGGTCAGATCCATTCATTCATTTGATTCGTATCCCCCCCCCTGAGGCAGCTGCTTCAAGCCTCGCTGTGCCGGCCGGGGCTACGGATTAAGAGAGTGGACGGTACTGCATGGGGATGGGCTGCAGCCACGGTTGGTGAGCTCCTCTGTCATCATGGACAGTATCATGTCTGTGTGCAGCTGTGTGTCCGTTGTCGGTGTTGTTTACAGCTTCAGTGGGGGGAGGTGGGGTGTAGGAGAATGACAACCACTGGCCGGTGAAGAATAGACACCGCCAGCTGTTCCTCTTCCTGTTCGGGAAGGTTCAGTTCAACTTTTGTTTTTTATGTGTCAGGCAGTTTCACTGTTAAAACTCAGACACAGCTTCAAAGGCTTTTCAAAGGCTTTACATATTTACTTTTTCAGTCGCTATGGAAAAAATTGGGGGGAAAAGGGCTTCTATCTTCAAAGGTTTGTTAAAGTGTAATCACAGACAGTAAGTCATCTAATCAGAAGACCCCGACCTCTAGGCACCACGTGGTTGTTCCTCTGCTCAATGAGGCCAACCAGAGCCAAAACGCCCGCCCTTTGACTCCGAGCCTCTCCCCGCAGGCGCGCCAAGCCATTAGCGAGGTTGAGAGGTTGGTGTGCTTTGAAAGGTAAGAACTGCCAATACCCTGACCACGCCTTGCCTCTCTCCGAATCAGGAGTTGATCCATCGGAGCAGAAAATAACCTGAAAAACTGAGAGTGTGTGAATCAGAGTGAAGGAGAGACAGAGAGAGAGAGAGAGAGAGAGAGAGAGAGAGAGAGAGAGAGAGAGAGAGAGAGAGAGAGAGAGAGAGAGAGAGAGAGACAGAGAGACAGAGAGAGAGAGAGAGAGAGAGAGGAGAGAGAGAGAGATAGAAGGGGAGAGAGAGATAGAGGGGGAGAGAGAGAGAGAGAGAGAGAGCGAGAGGGGGAGAGAGCGGGGAGGAGAGAGCGCGAGGGAGAGAGAGAGAGCGAGGAGAGAGAGAGAGAGAGAGAGGGGGGAAGGAGAGAGTGAGAGAGGGGGAGAGAGGGAGGAGGACGAGAGAGAGAGAGAGAGAGAGAGAGAGAGAGAGAGAGAGAGAGAGAGAGGGAGAAGAAAGGGGGGGGGAGAGAGAGAGAGAGAGAGAGAGAGAGAGAGAGAGGGGGAGAGAGAGAGAGAGAGAGAGAGAGAGAGAGAGAGAGAGAGAGAGAGAGAGAGAGAGAGAGAGAGAGGGAGAGAGAGGGGGGGAGAGAGGAGGAGAGGGAGGGATGGATAAGGGGAGGGAGAGAGAGAGAGAGGCAAGGAGAGAGAGAGAGAGAAGCGGGGAGTGGAGAAGAAAGAGAGAGAGAGAAATGGGCGGGGGTAGAGAGGGGGAGAGAGCGGGGAGGAGAGAGAGGGAGGGATAGAGGAGAGAGAGAGGGAGAGGGAGAGAGAGAGAGAGAGAGATGAGAGAGAGAGCGGGGAGTGAGAGAGAGAGAGAGAGAGAGAGTTAGGGAGAGAAGAGAGAGAGAGGGAGAGGGAGGGGAGAGAGAGAGCGGGGAGGAGAAGAAGGGGGGGGAGAGAGGGAAGGGAATAGAGAAGGAGAGGGAGAGAGAGAGGGGGAGGGAGAAAGAGAGAGAGAGAGAGAGAGAGAGGGAGAGGGAGAGAGAGAGAGAGGGAGAGAGGGAGAGAGGGAGAGAGGGAGAGCGGGAGAGAGAGGGAGGGAGAGAGAGGGAGAGAGGGAGAGAGAGGTGAGAGAGGAGAGAGGGGAAGAGAGTGGAGAGAGAATAGAGGGAGAATGAGAGTGAGAGAGAGAGAGAGAACGAGAGAGAGAGGAAGAGAGAGAGAAGGAGGGCAGAGGAGAGAAGAGAGATGAGAGAGAGAAGAGAGAGAGAGAGAGAGAGAGAAGAGATGATGAGAGAGAGAAGAAGAGAGAGCAGAGTGAGAGAGAGAGCGAGAAGAGAGGGGGAGGGA
>OLKM01001410.1:30000-37183 GCA_900291075.1 Melanogrammus aeglefinus | reverse complement strand
CCTCTCTCTCTCTCTCTCTCTCTCTCTCTCTCTCTCTCTCTCTCTCTCTCTCTCTCTCTCTCTCTCTCTCTCTCTCTCACACTTTCTCTGTTTCTCTCTCTCTCTCAATTCAATTCAATAAAGCTTTATTGGCATGAGAAATATACAATTGCATTGCCAAAGCAGGTGAACAATAAAATAAACAGCGTTGTAAAAATATCAGGTATATTATCTCTCTCTCTCTCTCTGTCCCTCTCTCTCTTTCTCTCTCTCTCTCTGTCTCTCTCTCTCTCTCTCCTCTCTCTCTCTCTCTCTCTCTCACTCTCTCTCTCTCTCTCTCTCTCTCTCTCTCTCCTCTCTCTCTCCCCCTCTCTCTCTCTGTCCCGCTCTCACTCTCTCTCTCTCTCTCTCTCTCTCTCTCTCTCTCTCTCTCTCTCTCTCTCCCTCTCTCTCCCCCTCTCTCTCTGTCCCGCTCTAACTCAGTTGCTCTCTCTTTCTCTCTCGCTCTCTCTGTCTCTCTGTCTTTCTCTCAATCCCTCTCTCTCTATCGCTCAGTCCCTCTCGCTCTCACCCTTTCTCTCCCAGTGAGAGGGTGAGGAAGGGAGCCATACTGCAATGCAGCAAAACAAACGATAAGAATCTATTAGATAGTCCCTTGTCTCTCTTACTTTAATCGTTACAGTTTCTTCTCTTCCCGCTCGCTCTCCCTGGTCCAATTGTAAGACAGATCTTCCTTTCCAGAGTGGGTACACGACAATTTGACAAGGTTGGTTCTTGTCGCGGTCAAATGGTTAAAGTGCATGGGGGAAATATATGGAAACTATTACAAATTTGGAAAATTTACATTTTATGGAAGACGTTCCATTCACTTTATATCCATGATTAAAACTATACCCTTATCCATTACATGTGTCCTCCCTTCAGTGAGCTTAGTGTGAGATTATGCAATTTCCAATTGCAATTTAAAAACATTATAAACAATGTTATATCATACAAATAGCATCCGTCTGCATTCTGCTTCTAGTTAATGAGTTGTGTTAGTTATGCTGCTTTCATCTCCATGTCATAAGGGGACAGGGTTAGGTTAGCTTGGGGATCCGGCCCAGGTATACTGTGGACGCTGGACCTCTCAGCTGGGAGTGGTCAACCCTGTTCCCAGTTCACTAGACCAGTTCACCCAATGGTCATCTTCCACGGACCACCTCATAGGAAAAGGATATCAAGGGTTAAATACACATGCAGGGGCTGAGGCCATGCTGCCGGCCCCCCAGTTGGACACGAGGATTACAGCCCGGGCCGGCGGGAAACTGGAGAAAGAAGAAGGGGGCAGCACTGCTCAGACTCCCAAAACATCAGTAGAAAACAGCTCCAGTGAAAAACATATGAGCCAATGCACAAAGCCAAACTATTGGACAAATAATAACAAGACACTATATTTTAGGATATTTGCCCTACATTTATTTTCGATTATCTAATTCTTTCTATGATTTGAAATGTGTCTATTGGAAGAACGACCCACCTGCAGGCCGTGTGTGGAATCGATTTCCTCCCTTGACCCCTGTCAGCCGGGGCCGTTCCTGTCTCCCTGCGCCCCCATAGGATCGATAACCCCCCCTCCCACTGCTCTGCCCCCGGCCGGCTGCACTGGTAGAACACCATGTGATGGATGGGGAGGGAGGGAGAGAGAGAGAGAGAGAGAGAGAGAGAGAGAGAGAGAGAGGAGAGAGAGAGAGAGAGAGAGAGAGAGAGAGAGAGAGAGAGAGAGGAGAGAGAGAGAGAGAGAGAGAGAGAGAGAGAGAGAGAGAGAGAGAGAGAGAGAGAGAGAGAGAGAGAGAGAGAGAGAGAGAGAGAGAGAGGGAGGGAGAGAGAGTGAGGGAGGGAGAGAGAGAGAGAGGGAGAGAGGGACTGTGTGGGGACCCTCTTGATTGAACGTTATTTGACACTGGCCGATCCCTGGGGGCCCTGAGGTAAACAGTAGAGGTTAATACGGTAAACGGTAGAGGTTAATACGGTAAACGGTAGAGGTTAATACGGTAAACGGTAGAGGTTAATACGGTAAACGGTAGAGGTTAATACGGTAAACGGTAGAGGTTAATACGGTAAACGGTAGAGGTTAATACGGTAAACGGTAGAGGTTAATACGGTAAACGGTAGAGGTTAATACGGTAAACGGTAGAGGTTAATACGGTAAACGGTAGAGGTTAATACGGTAAACGGTAGAGGTTAATACGGTAAACGGTAGAGGTTAATACGGTAAACGGTAGAGGTTAATACGGTAAACGGTAGAGGTTAATACGGTAAACGGTAGAGGTTAATACAGGAAGAGGCGGCCGTCTTCAGCTGCTGAACTTGGATTACGGTTGAGATGAATGGAAGGGTTTTAATTTGGTGTTCTGTCTTTTTCTCTTCTTCTATTTTCTTTTGCCTTTTTTAGATGCTACATCTGTTTATGCTTTTCCCTCCCGTTTTCTCAATGCATCATTTTTTTTATTATTTTCTTGTGTTTTGCTCTTTTTATTCCCTCCTTTCTTATCTTTTCTAATAGTTTTGTTCTATTCTATCTTCCTGTTCTCTGTTTCCATCTCTTTTTTCGCTCTCTGATCTTTTTGTCTCCTCCTTTCCGACTCTGAGCCGTCTGTCATCGTCTCCACTCCTACTGGAGGGAGCTCCCTCCCTGGTGATAGATCACCCCCCAGCCTCACCCGCCCTCTCCCCCCAGCCTCACCTGCCCTCTCCCCGAAGCCTCACCCGCCCTCTCCCCCAGCCTCACCCGCCCTCTCCCCCCAGTCTCACCCGCCCTCTCCCCGAAGCCCCGTTTTTTTTTGGTTTGGTTTGAAGTTTGTGTGTAGATAGGGATGGGACTCGTTGTCATGGTAACGGACCATGCAGCCACAGCACTGTAGCCTACTACCCCACCTCCCACTCCAACGCTACACACACACACACACACACACACACACACACACACACACACACACACACACACACACACACACACACACACACACACACACACACACACACACACACACACACACACACACACACACACACACACACACACACACACACACACACACAACACACACACACACACACACACACACACACACACACACACACACACACATACACACACACATACACACACAAAGACACAAACACAAAGACACAAACGCACACACACACCCACACATACAAAGACACAAAACACACACACAAGTCTTCTTAATTGGACTGATTTCATATTCATTGCTGTCTTTCTACAAAATATCTAAACTCACAAACACACACACAAACACACACTGCTTTGTACCAACACACGTCCTGATTATCATTCCATCCTCCCTTTCGTTTTGCTGCTGTATCTTAAAGAGCGTAACCAGACAGAGGGCGGGGGGCATACAGAGAGCCTCAGAGAGAAAGGTACAGAGACATCTCCGTATATCCATAGGAACAGAGAGCGGTACCCAGAGAGATAGCGTGGGGTGTTGGGCTCTGGTCCGCCCGTGAGGTTCAGTCCTGTGTCTCCGTGGGGTTCCTCAGACCATGAGAGGCAGGCCGGGGCTGTGCTCTCTGACCTTAGTGACACCGCTCTTGCAGTCGGTACTCTTTTTGACGAAACGTTCTCCAATGGATGGATTGATTAGAGAGTTGTTCGAGGGGAATGAATCAATGTGCTAAATGCTGACTTTTAGAATTACAAATAATTTTTTTTTACATTACGTTAAATGTAATAGCAAGTTGCATTAAGTATTCATGATCAGTCAGAATACATATTCCCCCAATTTCACATTTTAAGCTCAATTTAAGCTCAATTTGTGGGTAAAGGTGGCAAACATATACATATATAGCTTAAAACACAACAGTATGGGAAGGCATGATAGCATGATGTAAAGGTCTATTGGTGGATGTGGGTCACTGATCACAGTACTGCGGTGTACAGCATCACTGT
Source organism: Melanogrammus aeglefinus (assembly GCA_900291075.1). Lineage (NCBI taxonomy): Eukaryota > Metazoa > Chordata > Actinopteri > Gadiformes > Gadidae > Melanogrammus > Melanogrammus aeglefinus. The sequence continues at coordinate 33,249 of OLKM01001410.1, read as the reverse complement.
GGTGTTTCATTATCAATGAGCTGTCATCGATGCTAAGATATCCTCTGCTACTCTAGCCCTGCTAGTGTGGATACAAGGGCAAATTATAAACTTCAATATAGTATTGAGGTATGCTTTCGGCATAGTGACGAGACTGTGTAAGTGTCCATGGTCCATAGTGATCCAGTACATACAGTGGACTGCATCATAATCACTGTAATCAAAGGACCTCTTTGGAGGACCTTTACGTCTTCACAGTGTAATCTGTGTGTGTGTTCACAACATAAAGCAGCTCTCTGCGCTGTTCCCTAAAGGCTTCAGTTCCTCTACCTCGTCTCTTCTCCACACTCCATGGATTTGGGTCTCCTTTAAGCAACGCGTTTAGCCGCGGTGTGCGTCCCGCTCCGACAGCGCACAGCTAACCGCGTGGAGACTGGAATCTCCCCGTGGGTCTGTGGGGTAATCGCTATAGCTCCGTGAAATGCGATTGCTTCATTCACACTCTCATCATAACCGCTTTTTCGTGAGGCTATGAAACCGATAGCGATGTTTCCTTTGAATTAAATTGTGTACTTCCTCCGTTCGTCTTACTGTCCTCTGTGGAGCTAATTGCCCCCTGTTGTAGCAGTAGAATGATCTAATGATGGTTTGTGAACCAACAGCTTTAATCCAGCCGATGGGATCTGAGAGGTGGTGTCAGAGGACCGTGCACTCTTAGGCACACATGGATGCCAACACGTTGCCCAGTAGGAAACTCCAACCTCCTTGGGGCCTAATTGTTGCGTTAGGACTTTTGGATATCTAGTGATGTGGAACCGATGTCACAGGATTAGCACAGCATTACAAGGAACGATGTGCTTGAAGTGAAGCATTATGGGGGAAATGGAGGTCACATTAGCATTGCTAACACAATCAAATGTTCTGGAAACTGACTACTGTCAGCATAAAAAATGCATAATGATTGTTTTTATGCATCCATATCGCATTGAGTATAAGTATTAATGAATCGTTCTAAATACATCTTGAATTGAAGCCCAACTTTTGAGTAAAAGTTACCAATCAATTTTCACCAAAAAATCCCCTGTACGTGTGAAGAAAGTGATTGTATCACGCCAAATGAATCCTTTTATTCGAGGATCTGGCAAAGTGAATCAGCCGATACTGCTAATGAGGATTGCAGGATACACATTGTAGTATTTCTCTTGGCTACAAAGAGCAAATGACCAACCCAATCTAGTCCATTCCAGTTGATTCTATTCCAGTTGAGTCTATTCCAGTTGAGTCTATTCCAGTTGAGGTCCTTCCATTCCGTTCCAATTGATTATATTATTGCCTTTATTATTGCCTTTAAAGCACCTCTTCCCTTCAGAAATAAGTCATGAGAAAGAGCCAAGATAAACTGAAGAATGATCAAGTGACCAGCCATGCATGAACTACATAACCTCACAATGGCCTGGTGCCCACCAGAGACTGCCTTTATACTTTACTTTCAGGTAGACAGGTTTCCAGGAACGGGTTTGTAAGTTGACAGTGAAAGCCATTGCTTGTCATTAAAAAAGTAATTTTCCGTTGGTATGATGTGGATTAGACATTACAAGCCACTCTCTGACTCCAGTCTTGTCACTAAACGACAGGGGCTGGCCAACTGCGAAGCCAGTCATGTTACTTAGAGAACGAGAGTGAGAGAGGAAGAGAGGGTGGGAGGCTTTGAAACAAAGGGAGAGCGAGCGAGAGAGAGAGAGTGCCAGAGAAGCTGACACCTGGAGAAAGACTATTAAAATGACGGAGAAAAATGGAAAAAATACCCCAAAAAGCCTTGGCTCTTTGTTCTGGCACTCGGGTTTGAACACAGACTGGCAGCTCAGAGCCCCCCAGTCCCAAAATTCAATGCAACTTTAATGATGTTGCGTGGCTTCTGCATGATAATGCCCTGTCCCCATGGACCTCGGGAGACATCGGCGTCCCCCCTCTCCGCCGGGTGCCTTATTTCAACTGTCACTCACCCCCCCAGCCTGTGACAGGATGAGGGTAAACCCCGGTTGTGCCGGGGTATTTATAACCCCGGTACATGCGCCTTTGAAGAGCTTTCCCCCCCAGGCTGTGGTGGGGACACAGTGGCCTGACTGGTGGGGGTCTTCTCCCTTCCTGGCGTTAGTTTCGTTGAGCTTCTGTCCAACGTGACGTGCTGCTGGCGGGACCGGAGGTCAGGGCGTGGGTAGGACTGGTTAGGGCGTCTGGCTCGAGGGTTGCCTGCTGGTTTGTGGTGGCTCACATCACTCAGGGCACTTCACAGCCTCTTCCAGCTTGAGCCCCACTTCAACTTCTCAACAGGGCCGCTCATTGTTGGGCTCAGCCTCTGTTCTCTCCTCTGCTGCTCTCTCCTGTAGCGGCCCTGTGGACGTCTTACAGTTTACCAGAGGAGGATATATAGATATATTTAATTGGGTTAGGGTGTGGTTAGGTTAGGCTTAGGGTTAGGGGGTTAGGGTTAGATTAGTTTAGGGTTAGGTTAGGGTTAGGTTAGGGTTAGATTAGTTTAGGGTGGTTAGGTTAGGGTTAGATTAGTTTAGGGTTAGGTTAGGGTTAGATTAGTTTAGGGTTAGGTTAGGGTTAGATTAGTTTAGGGTTAGGTTAGGGTTAGATTAGTTTAGGGTTAGGTTAGGGTTAGATTAGTTTAGGGTTAGGTTAGGGTTAGATAGGGTTAGGGTTAGGGTTAGGGTTAGGGTTAGGGTTAGGTTAGGGTTAGATTAGTTTAGGGTTAGGTTAGGGTTAGATTAGTTTAGGGTTAGGTTAGGGTTTAGATTAGGTTTAGGGTTAGGTTAGGGTTAGGTTAGGGTTAGGGTTAGGTTAGGGTTAGGGTTAGGGAGGATATTTTAAGGAGAGATCTTTTGTGTCCACCCATTTTGAGGTTTTAATTTAGCCCCACCGAGCACCACAGAGGTAAATCAAGCGCTCCTCGAACAAATAAAGACCAACGAGCCGTTAAATGAGTCCCTCCTCCCTCCATGGGTGAGGTCATCGCCACAGCATCACGGCGTCATCCTTTATATGATTGGCTATAAAGGGGGACTCCAGGTTATGTCGCCCCTGACGACGGCGTTCGTCTTACCTTGGGAGTGTGTTCTGTCGCAGAAGGTCACGTATTCAGTTGACCTAGAACACAAAATACGTTAGAGGGTGATGTTAAGCCACCAGGTGTCAGTGTGATCAGCCATTACAAGCCGTTGAATATGAGCCTTTCCCTGTTCCTTAGTGACCTCACATGTGGGA
>OLKM01001410.1:0-27500 GCA_900291075.1 Melanogrammus aeglefinus | reverse complement strand
CTCTCTCTCTCTCTCTCTCTCTCTCTCTCTCTCGCTCTCTCTCTCTCTCTCTCCCTCTCTCTCCTTCTCTCTCTCTCTCTCTCTCTCTCTCTCTCTCCTCTCCTCTCTCTCTCTCTCTCTCTCTCTCTATCTCCTTCTCTGTCTCTCTCTATCTCTCTCCCTCTCTCTCCCTCTCCCTCTCTCTCTCTCTCTCTCTCTCTCTCTCTCTCTCTCCTCTCTCTCTCTCTCTCCCTCTCTCTCTCTCTCTCCTCTCTCTCTCTCTCTCTCTCTGGGCGTCCAACGTCCATTATTTATAATAACGGTTAAATTATCATCATGGAGTCCGAGCATGTCTCTGAAACGACGCGGTTTTCTGTTTAGAAATGACGGGAGTGGGGAACGGTTTTGCAGAGTTCCATCCGACGGGGCGATCATTAATTCAGATGTTAAATCGTTCATTAATAATATTTATTGAAGGGTCCGCAGAGGATTACCAGTTGTTAGTCTTTATTAAACAAAACCCTGATGAATCAATCCCAGAACCAATAAGAAGGAGATTGATGTCTCCCTTTATCCCAAACAGACCTTAAGAGCCCTTAAGGGAACAACTCTCATTCTAAATGAGGACTTATATCACTTTCTGAATTATTTAACAACTACAGTCTGACATATTGTCACAGTGTTGGAGTTGCAGCATTGTAGAAACGATTTTAAATAATAATACAAATTGGATTGTTGTAATGGGTGTGAGGTTGGACCCAAGAACAGCACAGACTGAGACCAGCGTTGGAACAGTTCAACAGTTTATTGTCCAAACAGGGGAGGGAATCCAAGATAACTGGAGACAGACAAGGGGCAAGCAGGCCGAGTGTTCAGGGGCACAAGGCTGTTTAGGTTACCAGGGCAGGGACAACAAGGACAGGTCAGGGACAAGCAGGGTCGAAACCCAGGAAGCAATCCGGGAAAAACACTAGAGAGTGTTTAGCATGCTGCTAAAGACAATCTGGCTGAGGCTGAGTTCAAAGAGTGGGTTTAAATCAGGTGAGGGAACACCGGTGAAGGTGGTTGCACTGATGAGGTGAGAGCGGCAGGCAGGTGATCAGGAAAAGTACTGGCAGAGCTGGCAGTGGGATGGAAAGCCAGGAGCGGATCATGACAGTACAGAGCTGGCAGTGGGATGGAAAGCCAGGAGCGGATCATGACAGTACAGAGCTGGCAGTGGGATGGAAAGCCAGGAGCGGATCATGACAGTACAGAGCTGGCAGTGGGATGGAAAGCCAGGAGCGGATCATGACAGTACAGAGCTGGCAGTGGGATGGAAAGCCAGGAGCGGATAATGACAGTACAGAGCTGGCAGTGGGATGGAAAGCCAGGAGCGGATCATGACAGTACAGAGCTGGCAGTGGGATGGAAAGCCAGGAGCGGATCATGACAGTACAGAGCTGGCGGTAGGATGGAAAGCCATCATGACAATTGTATGATGTCTGCAACCTACCTGTAGGCAGAAAGATGCTCCCTAACTCTTACCTTTCACTGTTGGCTCCTTAATTAGCTATCGATCGAGTCACTATCTAACTCCTACCTTCTCCTTAATCACCTAGCTCTCTTCACTGTCTAACCCCTATCTGCTCCTTAATTACCTGCGCTCTATTCACTGTCGCCTCCTTAAATACATGTCTCTCTTTTCAATGTCTCACCCCTACCTACTCTTTAATGACCTGTCGCTCTATGAACTGTCTAACCCCTACCTGCTCTTTAATGACCTGTCGCTCTATGAACTGTCTAACCCCTACCCACTCTTTAATGACCTGTCGCTCTATGAACTGTCTAACCCCTACCCACTCTTTAATGACCTGTCGCTCTATGAACTGTCTAACCCCTACCTGCTCCTCGATCACCTGTCGCTCTATGAACTGTCTAACCCCTACCTGCTCTTTAATGACCTGTCGCTCTATGAACTGTCTAACCCCTACCTGCTCCTCGATCACCTGTCGCTCTATGAACTGTCTAACCCCTACCTGCTCTTTAATGACCTGTCGCTCTATGAACTGTCTAACCCCTACCTGCTCTTTAATGACCTGTCGCTCTATGAACTGTCTAACCCCTACCTGCTCTTTAATGACCTGTCGCTCTATGAACTGTCTAACCCCTACCTGCTCTTTAATGACCTGTCGCTCTATGAACTGTCTAACCCCTACCTGCTCCTTAATGACCTGTCGCTCTATGAACTGTCTAACCCCTACCTGCTCTTTAATGACCTGTCGCTCTATGAACTGTCTAACCCCTACCTGCTCTTTAATGACCTGTCGCTCTATGAACTGTCTAACCCCTACCTGCTCCTTAATGACCTGTCGCTCTATGAACTGTCTAACCCCTACCTGCTCCTTGATCGCCTGACGTATAAGCACTTTCTACCCCCTACCTGCTCCTTACCTGTCGCTCTACTCACTGTCCCAGCGACTTTGTGACTTTGGATATAAAATATTGAATGAATGAATGAGAATATTATATATATATATAATATATATATATATATAATATATATATATATATATATATTATATATATAATATATATATATATATATATTATATGTATAAAAAATATAAGGAACTAGGCATCTTATCCTAGCTAGCTTTGTTCAATTCGGGGAAATGGTGACCTAGCGATTGTTAGTGCTCTTGTTAGGGCCCTTGTTTTTATGAACATCCTCACTGTTCCCGCAGCGATATATTGTTGTTTCTAATTCTTCTGGTAAATTTACTGATAGTAATTCACTTTGGATAAAAGCATCTGCTAAACGCCCTCAATGTAAATGTGAATGTAAAGGGCAAAGGCAGGGAGGTATCAGAGTAGGCTGGCTCTGGGGAGTCCCGGTGCGTCTGGTGTGGAGGAGGAAGGCCAGACGCCTGTTTTGAGCCTTGCACCTTAGTGGTGTACGGCCTTCCTCCTCCACACCAGATGCACCAGAACCAGGGCTCTACAGTGTGCCCATTTCACTCACATTTGCGAGTGAATATTTCGGCGTGCGAACAAGAAAAACAAAACCGGAGCGTGCGTGCGAGTGACTTCTCCTAACGCTAAGTGACGCGTAACCTAACTACTTTTTCATGTAAAAAGTAAAGTTACGCACAACTACTGGAAATATAGTAACGAAACATAGTTCCTTTTTTAATTAATGTTACTTTTCCCAGGGACAGATTTGACAGCGATACTGCCTTCTCAGGCAGCACGCATGCGCGCAGCAAGCACGCAGCAAACGCGCCTGCGTGCTTGCACAATAGTCCCTTCACAAACTCTCATTCCACACCGTACGAGACAGACGCCTGTAGCGTGAAGCTGTCTCTGCATATCAGACATTGCTTCCGCAGGCATTTTCCAAAGCCAGTCCATACGACAAAATGCCAGTGGTGGAACGAGATAACATCTTATGTTAAATTCGAGGAAAGTCAATCTTTTTGGAGCGAAAACAACAGCTACATATTTGTTTGCTTGATTCAACTAACGTTAGCTACCGCTTTTTTGACGTGATATAATCTACAATAATATTGTATTTTTAGGACAGAGTCAACGCCGAGTAGGCCTACTACACATAGGTAGACCTTGCATAAAGTTAGTAAATTCTAACAACATAGGGCTATTTAGATAAATAATCTGGCAAGGGTGTTGTCCTAGGCCAGCGGTTCTCAAAGTGTGGGGCGCGCCCCACCGGTGGGGAATAGAGACGTGACAGGTGGGGCGTGACAAACGGGAGGAAATTTCACTAGCTGCGTTTACATTGAAATATCTGATCCTATTCGATTTCTAAGTGGAATAGATCTATTCCTGTCATGCAATCCAAATGTACTGTATGTATGGCATTTACAAAAGTGGTTAGCGTACGTTCGTATGTCTCTCGCGCACGGTGCTTGCACACCGCCGCGCGGCAACCGCCCTTTAACCGCCTCGCTGCCGGAGGGTTCAGCGCGGCGGTGTGAAGGGCCAAGCCTTTTCAAAAGCGGCTGCTGCTGCTTCTCTGCTGCGCCGAAAGTTTCAACACGTCCTGCTGCCGCCGAAAAGTTTCAAACACGGGGAGAGCTGAGCAGTAGGGCAAAATCTGAGCGAGTTCACGTGGGTGGCAACCGCTTCCTGGTTTTCAGCCGCTTTTGTAACTGCCTTCCCTCTGCCGCCCTTCCCTCATTTAAATGAATGGAGGCGGAGAGAAAGCAGCTTCATGGTCTGGGCTTATATAATAAATGTAAGGGATAATGCTGTACAGAACACCGGTCCTTATCGGGATAATAAGCCCCAACAGGGCGAGCCGGACCCCGACGTGAAGTGGAGGTGTCTTGCTTCTCCCTGAAGGGTGACGTTCTACACATTATCCCCCTTGTTACATGGCTCCTTGACAAAATGAAACAATATCTTCACATGGTGTGTCTTTAAAAATTACCATTCGTAGTGTTGATCCGCAGAGAAATAGTCCGCCAAAGACGTTGACGTTGCTAAGCAACAGGACACGCTGTGGTTGATAAGGAACTGGACTACTTGCAGAGTAATAACAAAGACGTGAATCAGGCAAAAAAATCCACTTTACTTTACAGAGGTCAAGTTTGGTGTGCACAAAAGTACAGATGGACCAATTGAGAACTACTGCAGCTGCTGTTGCCATCTCTCCAAGTTAAAAAGTAGCCGCACCCAGCCCAAACCAATCGGAATAAGTGTATCCATGTAGATTATAGCGGACTACACCACCTCTTCTATTCCGCATGGAGTTATATTCCGATCAGAGAATTGTATTGAGGCGTATACTTATTATGATAATTCTGTTTTTCCGATTGAGCTGTTCTTCCACTTCTAATTGGATCAGAAGCGTCAATGTAAATCTCTACATTGAACTTGGTGTTATTTGATGTTATTGAGTTAGAATTTAGATACAACATGATGTTACTTGATGTTACTTCAATAAATTTGAAAATGTTAAGCTTGGCGTATTTCATTAGCATTGTGTTGGGGCGATGGGGGCAGGTGGGGCTTGAAAATCCCCCCTTGTTCAAAGTGGGGGATGACCGAAAAAGTTTGAGAACCGCTGTCCTAGGCTAATACACCAACAGCAAATGTCTGTATAATAAAGGGCTACATAGTCATTTTAAATCGTTCCATTGTATTGTGTGCTACCACATCCGTAATGAATATTCACGCTAAATCCCGCCCCGGGTATAGCTCAGAATTCGAGTAGCCCTATATCCAATCAGTGCGTGGGCCGATGACCCCCCCCTCTCCCCCTAAACCTATTGTGGCTCCATTTTGTTTTCTGTGGTCCTACATTTTTTAACTTAGGGGCACGAGTGCTCCTAAAAAAAAAAGAGAGATATACAGTTTATTGTCGCACACAAAGTCTACACACAATGTGTGTAGTTACCACACACACACAGGTTCAGAGAAATCTACAGTTTATTAGCGCACATAAACATGAGAATGACACAAATTCAATGTAACTCACACACACGCACACACAGATTTAGAGAAAAATACAGTTTATTTGCGCACATTAACTTGGAAAAAGTTCACAAATTCAATGTCATCCTAGACACACTCACACAAAGGAAGAGAGAATTACTGTTTATCTGCACACATAAACATATTCACACTTTCAAATATTCAATGTCACTCAGACACACATTCACACAAAGGAAGATAGAAATACAGTTTATTTGCGCGTGGATGCATCCAAACACATCAACACACAGGTAGAATGCAGCCTACACATCCAAACGGAAACAAAGATAGATGCAGACTCACTCTCACACTCGCCCACCAAATTGAGACAAAGAGTGTATTTAGACACAGGAATAGACACAAACACGTACACGTAGACAGATGGTAGGTGTGTGTGTGTGTATGTGCACAGTGGCACATGCGCAATAAAATAAACTCACATGTACCAACATACGCACGCACACCTACAGTAGATTTAGATTGAGAGACCAGTCCAAACAAATCACTCCAAAAGAGTCCTGTCACGTCGTGTTCACACAGACAGTGAAGATCTATGGCAAACCCATCCCCTCCTGCCCTGAGCCAATCAAAGCTCAGATCCATGTTGTGGTTCTGTTGATGCAGGCCAATGAGAACGCTTCAAACCGCGTTCAGCCAACCAGTCTGCAGCCCAGCCCCACAGGGCAGCAGGACCAGTCCACCCACCTCCTGTTTCTAACGTTTGCATTTAGGGCATTTAGCAAGTGGTTTATCCAAATCCACTTGCAATAAATACATTTGTCAGAAGAAAGAGAAACAACAATATATCTCTGTCGGTACAGTAAAGGTGTTCATAGAACCAGGTGCCAAGTACTAACAGTCACTGGGTTAACCCATTCCCTGTATACAACAAAGACAGCTAGGATAAGAAGACGCTACACCAAGCTAGGTACTATTTTTATGGGCAAGGACTTACAATATACAATACACTGAGGGATGAGCGAGAGTGTATTGTGTCCTCAGCATTGTGTTTTTCTAAAATTTTCCGAAATATAATACACATTTAAATAAAATATCCCCGTCTTCACAGTAGTGTCTTCCTTCATGTCCGCAGCGTGTACTGACATTAGTCCTCCCTGTCACGGCTTTCCGGGGACAGTTTTTTAATATGTATGAGCTCCTCACGACTTCTCAAGACACCCTGAGCAGGATTAGCATAAAACATGGCCTGCTCTCAGCAACCTTTATGTTCTCATCACTCGGCTGAATATTCCCCCGTCAAAGCCCACCAGGATGTTCTCTTGCAGTCCGCAGAAGCAAATCATTTCAAAGGATTTGAAGTTAGTTTTCACTGTAGAATGAGAAGTTCTCTCTCTCTCTCTCTCTCTCTCTCTCTCTCTCTCTCTCTCTCTCTCTCTCTCTCTCTCTCTCTCTCTCTCTCTCTCTCTCTCTCTCTCTCTCTCTCTCTCTCTCTCTCTCTCTCTCTCTCTCTCTCTCTCTCTCTCTCTCTCTCTCTTTCTCTAAGCTATGGCACATCGAAAACGTGCTGGCGTAATGGAGAATTGAGAAGTTCTCTCTCTCTCTCTCTCTTTTCCTCTCTCTCTCTCTCTCTCTCTCTCTCTCTCTCTCTCTCTCTCTCTCTCTCTCTCTCTCTCTCTCTCTCTCTCTCTCTCTCGCTGCTCTCTCTCTCTCTCCCTCTCCCCCCCCCTCTCTCTCTCTCCCCTCTCCCTCTCTCTCTCTCTCTCTCTCTCTCTCTCTCTCTCTCTCTCTCTCTCTCTCTCTCTCTCTCTCTCTCTCTCTCTCTCTCTCTCTCTCTCTCTCTCTCTCTCTCTCTCTCTCTCTCTCTCTCTCTCTCTCTCTCTATCAGCTATGGCACATCGAAAACGTGCTGGCGTAATGGAGATTGAGAAGTTCTCTCTCTCTCTCTTTCTCTTTTCCTCTCTCTCTCTCTCTCTCTCTCTCTCTCTCTCTCTCTCTCTCTCTCTCTCTCTCTCTCTCTCTCTCTCTCTCTCTCTCTCTCTCTCTCTCTCTCTCTCTCTCTCTCTCTCTCTCTCTCTCTCTCTCTCTCTCTCTCTCTCTCTCTCTCTCTCTCTCTCTCTCTCTCTCTCTCTCTCTCTCTCTCTCTCTCTCTCTCTCTCTCTCTCTCTCTCTCTCTCTCTCTCTCTCTCTCTCTCTCTCTCTCTCTCTCTCTCTCTCTCTCTCTCTCTCTCTCTCTCTCTCTCTCTCTCTCTCTCTCTCTCTCTCTCGCTGTCTCTCTCTTTCTCTAAGCTATGGCACATCAAAAACGTGCTGGCGTAATGGAGAATCATTTGACAAAACCACGTTTCACCCCTCACAGAGCAATGTTGATCAGAATATGATCAGAATCATATTCTGATCAAGCTTATCATTCAACTATTCTCTCTCTCTCTTTCTGTCCATATCTATCCATCTCTATCTATCCATCTCTACCAATCTCTCTCTCCAACTCTCTATCCAACTACCTCTCTCTCATCTCTCACCCTCTATACCTCTCAATCTTTCCCTGTCTCTATTCTCTCCCCTCCATCTCTCTCAATCTTTCCCTCTCCCTCATCTCTCTCTCCATTCCTCTCAATCTCTCCCTTTCTCTCTCCACCTCTGTCCAGCAGCAGCAGCAGGCATTTTGTTTCCAGATGTTCTCTGTGAGAGGCTCTGAGCCATCTCCCATCAACCTGTAATCTCCCGAGCGAGGGACAGACACTGAAACAGAAACGACAAATTGATTCAGAGTTTGTTCCAATAACAGAAAGGGAGCTACAGCATCGCAGAGGGAGATAAGGAGGACACACCAGCAGATTGTGTGACGTGGGATGGAGATGAATGGGTGGGATGACAGCTGAGACATGATGGATCTTTAGTGAGATGATTGGTGTTGGTGGTGTTACTCTCTGACTCCATGATCCATTAAACAATCAGGCTCTCAGGACAGCTGCCTGAATAAGAGAAGTACTGTGGTGGATATCAGTGGAATATTTTATTAATTGTTGCATTTCAACTATGGATTTCAAGAACTGTAGGGAGATAAATAAATAGGATAAATAATTGTCCTTGTCATACCCACGTGAATCACACAAACAATAACAATGCTGTCATAACTGTCTTTCATAATTATTATATACCATGACAGTGATAATACCACGCAGTGTATCCATGTTGTGTAGACACCAGCATGACGGTGCTCAAGCTGTTCTTCAGAGCCGCAAATCCACCCAATGAAACCCCTCCGCACACACACACGCGCACACAAACACAAACATATACACACACACAGACACGCCGCACACACACACACACACACAAACAATAAAGCTGTATACACGCTTACGCACAATTCCCTGAAGGCCCTGTTGTAACTAGTGTTGTTGTTGTTGTTGTAAGTTGTTCTGTTGATGCTCGCTGACATTTCCCCAACCCAGTCGCCATGATGGAACGTACACGGCGTAATGGCTCCCAAGGTTTTTAGTTATGAGTAGGAATAGATTTGAACTAATAGCATACAGTGTCCACATCACCTTCAGAACATATTCACCTCCTCCTGCCAATGGTGGAACGATTACTGATCCCACGCAGTCTATACCTTAACACGACGTATGCATACATCATGGTCCGCCGGACAGCTGCCGTCTCGCAGCGTCGTACAGCAAAGAACTGAAATCAACAAGAAGTGCAATGGACATCAAGTAGTTTTGGGTATTTTTTTGCTTTCGACGATGCCTCCCCCAAATCTTTTACTGAAGTAACAGATCTACTTCATCCCCGGTGGGGCGAGGCCGAGGGTCGAACCTGCAGTATTCGTGACTCAGGTGGTTTTAGGAAGCATCCATCCACCTCAAGTAAAAGTCTGTTTTGTGGACAGTAAGGGTAAAGTAACTTCAGCGTTGTTTGCTTTGTCCCTAAAGTACCCCGACGTCTCCGGGCCAGGGGATCCATCAGGGGGGGGGGGGGTTATGCGGTAGCTCGGCTCTCAGTAATCCTGAAGAGCGTATGTAAGGGGAAAATCCATGCGCTGACAGCGGTAATGCATCATGGTAATAGCTTTGGAGAGAGAGTGCCGCCACACAGCTTCCAGTGCAGTGGGGCTCAGCAGCACTCTGCTCCCCGTCTCTCAGCACCACAGCGGTTAGCAGGGGCTTACTGGCACTAGGAATTAACACCACACACTTATTTTCATTACGATTGCTTTTTATATTCCTCCTTCCGTTTTTTTTTACGGTTGATTTTAGGATATCACTTTCGTTTTATTGTATTACTAAGTGACGATATTAAAGCTAAAACTTGTAATTGTGTTATTAGGGGTTATCAAAGTGTGCGATAAGCATCGGAAAATGGTGCTGGGTGAAATCCATCCCAGGGGATTCCCGTCTGTGGAGTTCCCTCCGTCCCTTAAAGCCGTTTTAGCGGGGAGTCCTTCTCCCCGGCTACGATGGCAGGTTCCCGTTAGTGCCCCCTCTCATGACCACGACGGGGCAGCTGGACCAGGCTGGGGGAGGCTGGGGCACTTGGGAGTACAAACTACACCCAGAAGGGAGGGGGTGGAGGAGGTGGGGGCTCAGACTCAACCCCTACAGTCTTTACAACACAGAGTTAAATGACTGAATGATGATATACTCTGGCCATTTGCTGACGAGATATTGGGTAGGTGAGAAGTGGATACATATCTACTTTAAATGTTAAACCCCCAAATTTGGTATTAACAAGATTTTTTGTATCTTCAGATATTTTATGTCTTTCTCTGTTTGTTTGTGCTTTGTTATTGTCGTTGTTTGTTGTTGAGTTGTGTGTTGTCTTCTCAATGAAACTCTGCCAACATTGTCCTCGTCTGTGAGATGATTGAACAAAACAACCCAGGCTCTTCACCGGCAGAGGAGGAAGGGAACAAACAAACAAATCCACCAATTAACAAAACAAACAAAGGGGGTCTCGCACAACGCCGGGACCACCCGGAGAGCAGAACCTGAGTCTCAGAGAGAGAAGTGAGGGGGGGGGGAACACACACACACACACTACCGTCTGATGACACACACACTGCGGTTGGAGGACACACACACACACTACCGTCTGATGACACACACACTACAGTTGAGGTACATACACACACACTACGGTTGAGGTACACACACACTACGGTTGAGGTACACACACACACACTACGGTTGAGGTACACACACACACACTACGGTTGAGGTACACACACACTACGGTTGGGGTACACACACACTACGGTTGAGGTACACACACACTACGGTTGAGGTACACACACACTACGGTTGGGGTACACACACACTACGGTTGGGGTACACACACACTACGGTTGAGGTACACACACACTACGGTTGGGGTACACACACACTACGGTTGAGGTACACACACACTACGGTTGGGGTACACACACACTACGGTTGGGGTACACACACACTACGGTTGGGGTACACACACACTACGGTTGGGGTACACACACACTACGGTTGGGGTACACACACACTACGGTTGGGGTACACACACACTACGGTTGGGGGGCATACTTGATATTTCTGGGTTTCCGCGGCTGCGTCAGAACGGGTGGTGGCCTGGGGGCTGCTGTGGTTCATCACACAGTCCGGAAATAAGACTGATGTGACATTTAGAAGGAGTACACACACACACACACACACACACACACACACACACACACACACACACACACACACACACACACACACACTGCATATGCACACTTATTTATAGACTCATATACGGGCCATGCTCTCCACCCTCCACCCACCCTCCACCCACCCTCCACCCAACAACAACACGCATCAATACCCCCACCCTCCACCCACCCTCCACCCAACAAAAACACGCATCATTACCCCCACCCTCCACCGACCCTCCACCCAACAACAACACGGCATCAATACCCCACCCTCCACACCCTCCAACCAACAACACACAGCAATCAACACACCACCTCCACCACCAAAAACACGCATCAAATACCCACCCTCCACCCACCCTCCACCAGCACTCCACCACAACAACAAACGCATCAAATACACACCTCCACCACTTCTCCACCCACTCCACCCCACCCTCCACCCACCCTCCACCCAACAACAACATGCATCATACCCACCCTCCACCCACTCTCCACCCACCATCCACCACCCTCCACCAACAACCAACATGCATCAAACACAACCACCTCCACGACCCTCCATCCATCCCACCCTCCACATCCCTCCTCCCTCCCTCCTCTCCTCCCTCCTCCTCCCTCCCTCCCTCACACTCCCTCCCAATGTGCATTATGCACATTATGTGCATTATGTGCATTATGTGCATAATGCACATAATGCACATAATGCACATAATGCACATTATATGCGCATTATGGGCATTATGTGCATTATGCACATATGTGCATATAGTGTTGTGCATTATGCAGCATAATGTCACATTATGTGCATTATGTGCATTATGAACATTATGTGCATTATGTGTACATTATGTGCATTATGTGCATTATGAACATTATGTGCATTATGTGCATTATGTGCATTATGTGCATTATGTGCATTATGCACATTATGTGCATTATGCGCATTATGTGCATTATGAACATTATGTTGCATTAAATGTGGCAATGTGCATTATGCACATTATGTGCATTATGTGCATTATGTGCATTATGCACATTAATGTGCATTATGTGCATTATGTGCATTATGTGCATTATGTGCATTATGTGCATTATGTGCATTATGTGCATTATGTGCATTATGTGCATTATGTGCATTATGTGCATTATGTGCATTATGTGCATTATGTGCATTATGTGCATTATGTGCATTATGTGCATTATGTGCATTATGTGCATTATGTGCATTATGTGCATTATGTGCATTATGTGCATTATGTGCATTATGTGCATTATGTGCATTATGTGCATGGCAGGGCTCAGACACAGGCTCCCATCTGGTGCCTTCTCGTTGTGCATTATGTGCATAAATGTGCATTATGTGCATTATGTGCATTACTGTGCATTATGTGTATTATGTGCATTATGTGCATTATGTGCATTATGTGCATTATGTGCATTATGTGCATTATGTGCATTATGTGCATTATGTGCATTATGTGCATTATGTGCATTATGTGCATTATGTGCATTATGTGCATTATGTGCATGGCAGGGCTCAGACACAGGCTCCCATCTGGTGCCTTCTCGTTGTGTTATGATTTTGTCTGCCATGTTTTGTCATGCAGATGATGTCGCCTGCCGGAAGCACTTGGATCCTATTGGCTGACGTCTGTTGTAGAGCCAGCGGTGTGGGCTGGGGAGGATGGTTTGCTAGGGTTGGTTTGTTTTGTTGTTGTTGATGTTTCCTCTTGTCTGTCGCTGATTAGGATTAGCGCGCTGAGGTTAGCTTTGTTTATGGATGATGAAAACAAAGTCTCTATTTTGAAGTTTTTTTTGTGGATGTATATTTTATAAAGGGGGTAGTGTAGACTCTGTTGCCAGTCTCTATGGTTACTGCTACGGCGTGCTGACGTCAGGGGGACGCACGGCATGCTGGGAGGGGTGGTGGTGGTGGTGGTGGTGGTTGAACTAATAAAGCTAGAGGGTGTAACACCGTTCGCTGGCTACACTCTTCCTCATTCATGCACATCTACAGTTGGGACGATCTTATTCCATACATCAATTATATTGATATATTGATATATTGATATATTGATATATTGATATATTGATATATTGATATATTGATATATTGATATATTGATATATTGATGTATTGATGTATTGATATATTGATATATTGATATATTGATATATTGATGTATTGATATATTGATATATTGATATATTGATATATTGATATATTGATATATTGATATATTGATATATTGATATATTGATATATTGATATATTGATGTATTGATGTATTGATATATTGATATATTGATATATTGATGTATTGATGTATTGATGTATTGATGTATTGATATATTGATATATTGATATATTGATATATTGATATATTGATGTATTGATATATTGATATATTGATATATTGATATATTGATATATTGATATATTGATATATTGATATATTGATATATTGATATATTGATATATTGATGTATTGATATATTGATATATTGATATATTGATATATTGATGTATTGATATATTGATATATTGATATATTGATATATTGATGTATTGATGTATTGATATATTGATGTATTATGTATTGATGTAATTGATATATTGAATATTGATATTGATATATTGATATATTGAATTGATATATTGATATGATATTGATATATTGATATATGATTTGATGTATATATTGATATATGATGTTTGATATATTGATATTATTGATATATTGATATATATTGATATATTGAATGTTATTGATATATTGATGTATTGATATATTGATATATTGATATATTGATTATATTGATATTAGTATTGAATATATTGATGTATTTGATTATTGATGTATTGGTATTGATGTATTGATATATTGATATATTGATGTATTGATATATTGATATATTGATGTATTGATGTATTGATATATTGATGTATTGATATATTGATATATTGATGTATTGATATATTGATATATTGATGTCTTGATGTATTGATATATTGATGTATTGATATATTGATATATTGATGTATTGATATATTGATGTATTGATATATTGATATATTGATGTATTGATATATTGATGTATTGATGTATTGATATATTGATGTATTGATGTATTGATGTATTGATATATTGATATATTGATATATTGATGTATTGATGTATTGATATATTGATATATTGATATATTGATGTATATGCAGACTGACTCTAAGCTGCTGATTCGCTGCGCCTCATTGGCTGTATCCTAAGCCAATCAGAGTGGTTTTTACATCCCATAATCGTTATCTGCCTAAGTCATTTATTGTCATTTGTTTTTTTAATATATTATTTTATATAATTGTAAGTAGTAATGGTCGGCCTATTTAGAACCAAGCGTTGCACTTCCTGCCCCAGTCCTGTCTGACCCGTGAGTCAGAGGCACACGCGAGGTGGAGCGGGTCCGCTGGTCACCAGAAGGTTGCTGGTTGGATCCCCGGCTCCTCCTAGCGGAGGGTGGAGGTGTCCCTGAGCGAGACGCCCCACCCTGACTGCTCCTGACCAGCTGGCTGTCGCCCTGCGTGGTCGACTCCGCCGTCGGTGTGTGAATGTGTGATGAATGGGTGAATGTGTGGTGAATGGGTGAATGTGAGGTGAATGGGTGAATGTGAGGTGAATGGGTGAATGTGAGGTGAATGGGTGAATGTGAGGTGAATGGGTGAATGTGAGGTGAATGGGTGAATGTGAGGTGAATGGGTGAATGTGAGGTGAATGGGTGAATGTCAGGTGAATGGGTGAATGTGAGGTGATATTGTAAGGCTCTTTGAGTGTCCACTGGCTAGAAAAGCCCTGGATAAAGGTTCGACAGAGTATGACACAACCTTCACAGGACGTCACTGTTCTCACATTGGTGGACACATCAAGCCAAGTACTTTCTATCCCAGAGGAGCAGGATACTCAGAGTGTAGTGGTTTGAGTTTTAACCTCACCTGTAGGCATCGTCAGGCAGGACGGCTGACCCCTTCCCTGCTCAGTAGTCTATCTGGATCCACTCTGGGGAGCTTTGGGTTGAAGCAGGCGCTAAATGGACTCCAATGTAGTCAACGGTAAACGGATCGTGTGTATGTTCCAGCCGCTCGGAGTGCCTCACAATGAATGTACCCCCCCCCCCCCCCGGCGTACGGGCGTCTTGCTCAAGGACAGCCCTGGGATGGAATCACACACATGGCGACGTGGCCTGGTCCGTCACCTTGGCAACCCGCTCAGCCTCACGCGCCGCGCTCCAGTGGGGAGGGGCTTTGTCGTTTGTTCTAATTGTTGTATTACATACAACTGTGTTGATCTTCCTCTAGTACTTTTGAATTTGTGAATGTCCTACCTGGAAAAATCCAACCAAAAATGTGTCAAATATTAATTAAAAATTAAACCTCAGGTCTAATTTCCCTGTTTCTCCGTGCTCCTGGCTGCCCTGTGAGACGTAGCCCGCCCTCCGCTGAGTCCACCCAGCCTGGCGCGTCCCTCCGTCCTCCTGCCCCGCCCTGTTCCCCTGGCCTCCCTCCTGTCCAGTCTCAGCGTCTCCACGGGGGTAACTGCGGTAGATTACCTGCAGGACTCTGTGTTCTTAACACCTTGTGAATCGCTGTTACCACCTGAAGGGAAGATGGAGAAGATTACGGGCACTTAGAGAACATCTAGAGGAGCTCCACTCTGATGAGAGGAGCTCCTCCACACTCTCCGCTCTCAGAGTCAGTCTATCGCTTTAAAACGCCTCAATCTCCTCTCTCTCTCTGTCAACGCTTCCTTTCACTCTCTTTTTATTCTCTCTCTCTCTCTCTGTGTGTCTCTCTCTCTCTCTCTCTCTCTCTCTCTCTCTCTCTCTCTCTCTCTCTCTCCTCCCTCCCTCTCCCTTCCCTCTCCCTCCCTCTCTCCTCCTCCTCTCTCTCCTCTCTCTCGTCTCTCTCTCTCTCTCTCTCTCTCTCATCTCTCTCTCGTTCTCTCTCTCTCTCTCTCTCTCTCTCTCTCCCTCTCTCTCTCTGTCTCTCTCTTTCTTTGTCTCTTGAGATGGTTCCCACATAGTGTGTGTACACATGTGCACACACACTATGTGCACGTTAACTAGCATTGTTCGGGACAGCTGCATGTGTCTCTGTCTTTGCCTGTGTGTGTGTGTGTGTGTGCGTGTGTGCGTGGAGCTACACACCACAGTGTCAGTGCTAATCCCACCTGACGTCGTTAAGTGGAAGCATTGAATGGAGGCCCCCAGGGAGGCCCCGGTGCTGCCCCCCAACACAGAGCAGCAGAGCATGATGGGTAATACGGCGCCCACGCACCGTATTACCCATCATGCTCTGCTGCGCTACACCAGGTTGGACCGCGGCATTGTCGAACACTTGATTCTGATTGGTCGAGATTTTGTGGATTGTGTGTATTTCCTTTCAACGTAGGGACCTCTAGGCCCCGATCAATGCACCACAAAACAAACAACAGTAGCAGTCGACATGTTTCCTTGACAACGCAAAACCAATACCCTCAAGCAGGGAGGAGGAACGCCATCATTTCAGCTGATTAAGTCGATAAAACAGCAGTACCGTACAGATGAGAGCAACTGCTGTCTGATACTGTTGGCCAGTGTGCTGTGAGCGTCAGATACGTCCAAAGACAAAGAACCTCTGGTTCTCCACAGAGGAGGTCACAGCCCCCTGATGTCCTCCAATAACAGGAGAACCCAGCTTCTCTCTCAGCTCGCATCGAACGCAGGTGATACAACCTGCAGCGAGCCTCCAAGAGGGTCTCAATATTTCTGAAACACCTAGGCAACACAAAGCACAGATAAAGGCCAGACTCACACAACACACAAAACGCAATGCATGCAAATAACACACACACCATCACAAACTACCCACCACACATGCAACACGCACACACAGACACAAACAAACACCATACACAGACACACACACACACGCAATATACCAAGAGAATCGAGCAAACGACATACACACACACCACAACGCACATAAAGACGCGTATAGTACAGACAAAATAACAGACAGTTCACTAAGACAGCCTTGTCAGACAAGATGTACATGCCACAGCTTCACACCTCTCACTCCAAACACACACGCTCACACACTCACACTACACACACACTCTCACACATCACATCACTCACACACTCTCACACACTCTCACTCAAAACACACCTCACACTCTACTAACACACACTCTAACACTACCTCACAAACACACACTCTCACCACTCTCACTCAAACACACACTCTCACCCTTCTCACTCACACCACACAGACAGGCACACTTCCTTTAGGCAGGACAAAAGACGTTCCTTTTATGATGTAACACGACCACGGGGCAAATGTAGTGCGCTGGAGTGAGGAGGAGGGGGAGGAGAAGAGAGCAGCGAGTGGAGAGAGTGATGTCCTCTCTCTCTCTCTCTCTCTCTCTCTCTCTCTCTCTCTCTCTAACCTACCCTGCTGGCTGGTTTCCTCTCGGTCGGTGAGGGGGCTCTCTCTCTTCTCTCTCTCGCCTCACTGCTGGCTGGTTCCTATTGGTCGGTGAGGGGGCTCAGCTGTGTTTTGGGGGTCTGGGGAACAGCTGTTGGTAGTGAGTGTGTTGTTGGGTCTTTGGAATAGATCAAGGTTCAATGAACACAACTTTATTCGTACTATTTGTACTATTTGACATTTTTATTATGGTAAACCTCATATATATATTTAAAATATGTTATGGTGAATTAATTTGTAAATTATACATTTTTTATTATTCGTTTTATATTAAAGCATTTATCTGATGGTTCTATCCAAACCAGATAATGAAGATAATAAAGTAGTTTGTTTTGTATTTAAACTGAACGAGTGAATCAATTAGTAAATGTTGACACTTTGATTTGGAATCCGTTTATTATTGTCGGGACAAGTAAGACTTTTCTATTCACGTCCATATTAAAACATTAATGAAACATCAACCGATAATGAAGATAATAAGTGTTGCGCGTGGGTGGAAAGCTATGCTAGTAGTTGACAAATTGTTTGTATATGTGTGTGTGTGTGTGTGTGTGTGGTGTGTGTGTGTGTGTGTGTGTGTGTGTGTGTGTGTGTGTGTGTGTGTGTGTGTGTGTGTGTGTGTGTGTGTGTGTGTGTGTGTGTGTGTGTGTGTGTGTGTGTGTGTGTGTGTGTGCATGTGTGGTGTGTGTGTGTGTGTGTGTGTGTGTGTGTGTGTGTGTGTGTGTGTGTGTTCGTGTGTGTGTGCTGTGTGTGTGTGTGTGTGTGTGTGTGTGTGTGTGTGTGTGCGTGTGCGTGTGCGTGTGTGTGTGTGTGTGTGTGTGTGTGTGTGTGTGTAAGAGCAGAATGCCTGCCTCTACATGCTCATTAACGACATGTATAAAAAACCCACAGTGAACAGCTTTTGCTCAAAGTGAAATGCTTTACGAAATACATGAATACATAAAACGTCTCTCCTCTGGAAGAACAGCACTGCATCAACGCTGATCCTTCTGCTTCTGAGGGGGTTGGTGGTTTACCCGGCCTCTGCCCAGCCGTCTATTGAGCCCCCGGCCGGCCTTCCTCTGTCACCCAAGGGGGTCAGAAAGGTGTTCAGAAAGGAGCCAGGATGTGGTGGCCTTTGGAGCAGCGGATCCATCCCAACACGTTGCAACACAGCCCTACCGAGCTGAAGAACACATCCGTTGAAGTTCAGGCCTGAGGGGAGGGGGACCACGGAGCGACAGGTTTGGTCCTGGGAGTGGGGGTGAGTGCCAGACCTGCTGCATTACAAAGGGGGGCTTTTGGACTGTGTCCTCTGCTTTGCAGTCGTAGTGAGCATTATACCGCTGATTGGACAGAGCCAGGCGTTGGTACTATGGTTTGTGGGTTCCAATCTTCTCTCACTATGTGAAAGAAGGAATGGCAGTGAAGGTAAAAGATGAGGTTGTTAGTGCCACTATGGGTTTAGTGTGTGCCAAGGATAATCAGTGCTAAAGCTAAACTCCAATGCTAAACTCTGCTAATGCTAACATCAGCTTTGGCTGATCCATTGTAATGCTAAATACTGCTAATCTCAAATATACCATGCTAACACTGCCTAAGTACAACAAACAGTTGGTCTGAAAACATACGAAATGGGAAAATAATTATCCTTAAAGGGTGGCCTTACTTTTTCCTTAAAAGCCATAACTATGTCTTATTTATATTTGTGTCTTAAACTTGTTTATAATAGTTTTCCTTTAAAGTCCAGGATAACCCTTCTATGTAGTCGGTACAGGGCGCCTCTTCCTGCTGTCAGGATGAGGGCCTGGCTGCAGGGGGCTGCGGCCTGTGAGCGCTCCTCAGCGGCCTGTGGGCGCTCCTCAGCGGCCTGTGGGCGCTCCTCAGCGGCCGGGGGCTGCGGCCTCTGAACGCTCCTCAGCGGCCGGGGGCTACGGCCTGTGGGCGCTCCTCAGCGGCCTGTGGGCGCTCCTCAGCGGCCGGGGGCTGCGGCCTCTGAACGCTCCTCAGCGGCCGGGCGGAGGAGCTCAGAGTTGACTGCAGCCCCCCCGTGGGGATGACGCTCTGATACCAACGCCTGCCAGCCCACTCTTACGGACCTCTAAACGCTCCTCGCGGCCGGGGCCTGCGGGCCTGTCGGGCGCTCCTCAAGCGGCCGGGGCTGCGCGCCTGTGGGCGCTCTCTCAGCGGCTGTGGGCGACGGCCCTCTAGAACGCTCCTCAGCGCCAGGGAGGCTGCGGCCTGTGGGCGCTGCCTCAGCGGCCGGGGGTGCGGCTGTGGCGCGGCCTCAGCGGGGGCTGCGGCCTGTGGGCGCTCCTCAGCGGCCTGTGAGCGCTCCTCAGCGGCCTGTGGGCGCTCCTCAGCGGCCTGTGGGCGCTCCTCAGCGGTCGGGGGCTGCGGCCTGTGGGCGCTCCTCAGCGGTCGGGGCGGAGGAGCTCAGAGTTTACTGCAGCCCCCCGGGCGGGCGAGCTCAGGAGTTACTGCAAGCCCCCCCGTGCGGGATGACGCTCTGATACCAACGCCTGCCAGCCACTCTTACGTACACACGCCTGCGATGGGCCTCGGGGGGCCTGCTGGGTGTGTGAGGAGATGTGTCAGGGCTGTGGCGTGTGTGTGTGGTGTGTGTGTTGGTGTCGTGTGTTGTGTGTGTGTGTGTGTGTGGTGTGTGTGTGGAAGCGGTGTACGTGTCGAGCGTTGTATATATTGTGACTATGCCGTTATACATCTATGTCCATATCAATTCATACCCATTACCCGATAGTTTTAGGTGTAGTATACTGTGGATGTGTTTGTTGAGCATTGTGTGTGTTGTGTCTGATGTATTGTGACATGTGGGTTTTATGCGTTGCGCAGTCTTGACATGAGCATGGTGTCTGTGTCCTGTGTCGTCGTGTGCAGGCGTGGTGCGTTCTAGAGAGCCAGATGACTGTGGCGGCGCCCTGCCGGGCCTTTGGCAGGTCCCGCCGCAGCCGGCAGACATATTGGCTTGCGCGTGGCGGGTTCGGTTTCCCCCCGCCCGTGGGATCAAGGCAGCATGGTGATCCCGTGCGTCACATCTCGCGGGACCGACCGCCGCGGAACCCGCCAGGAGTTTAATCCAACGGGACTCATTTCTCCTCACTGAGTACTTTTCTCTGGGGATATCAGGTTGGGATGGGAGCGTCTTGCTCATGGGCTGACCCCGGGACGTTTGGGGGAACAAACACGTTCCAAAGACGTTTTTGGGCTTGGGAAATGGAATGCCCTAGCCACTACGCCGTCTCACCCCCTCTGCTTCACCATCAAGAGAGACCCTCGTGGCACGGGCTGTGCGACCACGACCTCATGTGGGTATCCGCCGGATGTCATCTGGTGGAGGAGCGTGTGTCCAGAACGAGGCCGAAACACAGCCTGGTTACTGCGGGTAACGGTCGTCCAGCGAGGGCTAACGTGGATTTCCTCCGTTATTTCCCGCTATCTACTGTCACATTCGAGGTCATAATGAGTGATTGGCGGAGGGCGGCGCTTATTGCCTCGTTCTAAAACAACTCCCCAGCTGGCTGTGAGGGTAAAACCTTTAGTCAAACTACTCACACCACGTGCAGTTTCCAACGACAGATCACCCGCTGTTGTTCTCCAGGCGGCCCCCCGTCCCCCAACCCGTCCCCCGTCGCCCTCCTGTCCCCATTCACCGTCCCCCGTGCAATTTCTCCGTCACTCCATTGTATAATATAAAGTCTCATTCAATCCCATTCCCCCCCGGTGTTTTGTGTACCCAGCACTTTGATGCATGAGGTGTTTGAAGAGCCCACTTCCTGCTGTTGCTGCGGCTGCCTGATTGGCCGAGCCGGCATCAAGAGCTCTTTTCATGCTCCTTTATTGGACCGTTTGATAACAGGTCGAGTGCTTGGCCTCGTTTTTCTAATTTGGTCGAAATCCAGTCCCGTCCCTAATTGTAGGATTATTATTCAAAAGCCTTTCACAGAACAGCGCACGGCACCGCAACAACGCAACACCGCACAGCGCGGCCCGGTGGGGAGCGAGGTCATTTGACATCCCATAAAGGAGCGTATCATATAACCAGCCCTGGGCCAGACCCCCAGTAGGGCTCTCTGTCGGGGGGGCGGTATGGGGGATCCCCCTGTGGGTGCTGATGGGACTGCCCGATGGCGCCTCTCTATTCCCTCTCTCTTTCTCTCTCCCTCTAATCTTCTCTTCCTTTTTCTTGATGCTCCTCTTTCTCTACTTCTCTTCTCTCACTTTATCTCTCTACTCCCTCTTCTCCTCTCTCTCTCTCTCTGTCTCTCTCTCATGATCTCTCTCTCTCTCTCTTCTCTCTCTCTCTCTCGGTCTCTCTGACCTCTCTCTCTCTCTCTCTCTCTCTCTCTCCTCTCTCTCTCTCCTCTCTCTGTCGTCTCTCTCTCTGTCTCTCTCGTCTTCTCTCTCTCGTCTCTCTCTCTCTCTGCTTCTTACGTTTCTCTCTCTCTCTCTCCTCTCTCTCTCTCTCCCTCCCTCTCTCTCTCGGTCTCTCTCTCTTTCTACATCTTTGCCGTCCTCCCTCTCTCCTCCTCTCTCTCTGTTGCTCTCTCTCTCTCCTTCTCTCTCTCCTCCTCCCTCACATGTCTCGGTCCTCTCATCTCTCTCTCTCTGTCTCTCTCTCTGTTCTCTGTCTCATCTCTCTCTCTCCTCGCGTCTCTCTCTCTCTCTCTGCTCCGCTGTCGTCTCATCTCTCTCTCTCTCCCTCTCTCGCTGTCTGCTCTCTCTCTCTCTCTCTCCTCTCTCTCTGTTTGCTGCTGTCTCCCCTCTCTCTTCTCCTTTCTCTCTCTCTCTCTCTCTCTCTCTCGTCTCTCCTCTCTGCTCTCATCTCTCTCTCTCTTTCTCTCTCTTCTCTCCCTCCTCTCTCTCTCTCTCCCTTTCCTCTCTCTTTTCCTGTCTCTCTCTCTCTTATTCTCACCTCGTTTCTCTTTCCTCTGCTCATCCCTCTCTTGGTCTATCTCTCTCTCCCTCACTCTTTGTCTTGCTCTCTTTACCTTTCATTAGATCTCTGTCTCTCTCCCTGTCTCTCAGGCTCTTGCTCATTCTCTCTCTATCCGTTTCTCGCTCACCCATTATGTATAAGTCCTCTGTTCTGTCTATCGGTCTCCCCCCCTCCCCTCTCTCATTCTCTCTCCTGCTATCGCCGGCTCCCTGGTCTCTCACTTAAGTCTCTTTCCTCTTTTCTCACTCCCTTCCCCTCTCTCTCTCCCCCTCTCTCTGTCTCTCTCCTCTCCAGCTGCTCTCCCTTCCCCTCCCCCTCTCTCCTCTCCCTCCTCCCTCTCTCTGTGCTCTCTCTCTCTCTACTCTCTCTCTCTCTCTCTTCTCTCCTCTCATCTCTCTCTCTCTCTCTCTCTCTCTATGTCTCTCTCTCTCTCTGCCTCTGTCTCTGTCTCTGTCTCTCTCTCTCTCTCCTCTCTCTCTCTCTCTCTCTCTCTCTCTCTCTCTCTCTCTACTCTGACATGGAGTGCGGGTTCAGCCCGATCCGTCTGTCCCGGTAGAGGCGGTTCTCCCAGCTGGGGGAGACCGTGTGGGACACGCCCACCTGTCACATGCCTCCCACACCTGAACACAGGAGTGGTTGTGTTTTTGAAAGAGGAGCGTTTTGTGGCTGAGCTAATAGTGAGCGGCGTCTGTTTGAACGGCGTATATCTGCAGGTTTCCCCGCTTGCCGTGCCCACCGCCCGGGGTATCGTTTCTGGGGTTCCCCCGTCCATTCCCAACGAGGCGTTGGAGTGGGAGCTCCAGCGCTTCGGGAAGATGGCGAGTGGCTTTAGGACTGTGGCTCTAGGATGTAAGAGCGATAAGCTGAAGCATGTCCAGTCGTTTAGGAGACAGGTATTTATGTTCCTGAACTGTCCAGCGCAGACGCTAGATGTTCCCTTCAGAGTGAAACACGGGGAGGGGCATTACATGGGGTACGCCAGTACAGACAGCATGAAATGTTTTGAGTGCGGGGATGTGGGACACAAGCGGCGGCTTGTCCTCACAGGCAGGTTGAGGAGTTTACTCACACCGGCGCTCCGCCCGTCCAGGAGCCGGCGGAGACCACCGCTCCCTAGGGGGCGGCGCCCCGCCGGCTGAGACCGAGGCAGGAGAGGGACACAGCGGACAGGTAGGCAGTCAGGCCGAGGAACAGCGAGCTGAGTTAGGCAGAGAAGAAGGGCAAGTAGCAGAGGAGGAACCGGCAGCAGGAGTACAGGACGTGGGCGGAGAAAGCAGCGGGGAAGAGCCGGCAGCAGAACCTGAACAAAGTCAGGCTGCTGGTTCGAAGGTGGGAGGGGGCGAGCCGTGTGCTGTGGGGGGGGTGGCTGCTAGGGATAAGGAGGAAGAGATGGAGTATGACACTGACTCTGACTGTGTCTCTGTTGCAGACTCACAGTCATATCGTGGACATCTGTACACGCTGGAGGAAATAAATGCTTTCCTGGATGAAACCTGTGGGAAATCTGTCGAAGTATCAGCGTTTTTTCCAGATGCAGAAAAGTTCATTAAGAGTGTGGTAACCTTGCAGAAAGAAGTTGGTACTGATTTGTTGGATGAGAAGAAGCGTTTCCGGTTAAAAAAACACATGACAAGTCAAAGGAAGACAATCAAGACTAGAGGGAAAGGTTTAAAAAGGTTAAGAATAAATAAGTAAGATCATGATGAATGTGTTGCACTGGTTGTTGTTTCCTCTACTGTGTATATCATCTCTCTCCTCTCAGTCCTCTATGTATAAGTGTAAGGGTCGGCTCTTTAAAATAATTAGGCGTGGGGAGGGATCGACAGAAGAGGGCAGTTATTTCAGAAATGGTCCAACAGAAAATATTAGACAGTTTTCCTGCAGGAAACGCACAGCGACAGAGATAATGAGATAGACTGGGGTCTGTGGTGGAAGGGCCAGTATGTTCTGTTCTCATGTACTAACTTCTCCGGCTGTGTGTAGCCATTCTTTTTTTCTCCAGGGCTTGATGTTAATGTCATCTCCACCACAGAGATAGTGACAGGCAGGGCTTCGGTGGTCAGAGTAGAAATACAGGACATATATTTTTGTTTCATTAACATCTATGCTCCGAATCAGGGATCAGACAGATCGGATATCTTTAAGAAAATAAAAGTTTTTTTAAAGCAGTGTGATCAGAGCCATTGTGTAGTGATGGGTGGAGATTGGAATTGCACTACCGATTTTACACTGGATAGAACAGGAGAGGAACCCCATTTACAGTCATCCACCATACAGGTAATTTCAGAGTCAGGTGTAGTAGATGTATGGAGGGTCAAACATCCCCAGGTTAGGCAGTACACGGGTTAAGGTGTCAGATGGGAACGTGAGTGCAGCCAGGCTGGATAGGGACATGTCACAAAGTTTTAGCAACAGGTTATTGAACAGCTACATTTACCCAGTAGGTTTCACTGACCACCACTTGGTCACGTTTTCATATCTCACCAACCACTAAATACAGCTCATACTGGCACTTTAATGTTAAGCTGCTTCAGGACAGTGACTTCTGTCAGGAATTTGAGATTTTCTGGGGAATTTGGAGAGGAAGGAAGAGGTTTTGAGTCCCTAAGTCAGTGGTGGGAAGTGGGTAAAGCACATATACAAATGTTCTGTCAGCAATATACAAGTCATTCCACAGTGAAAGTCAAAAAGGTAATTCGGGATCTAGAGGAAGAGATCAGGGGTTTGGAGAACAGCCTGCTCACTCACAGCAGCACGGACAGTGACAGGCTTCAACAAAAGAAACAAGAATTTGTTTGTTTTTTTACGTGGGAGAGTTAAGGCGCGCTTTGGTCAGGTCAAGGTTTACCAGTGTTAGAGACATGGATGCTCCCACCTCTTTCTTTTTTAACCTGGAGAAGTCTGTCTCTCTGACCAAACAAATGGTCTGTCTCCGCCTCCCTGATGGTACGGTAATGACTGACCCGGGCGAGATGAGGCAGCATGCCATTGAGTTCTACAGCGCCCTCTTCAGGGAGGAGGGCTGTAACAGAGAGTGTGCGGACGAGCTGCTGCAGGGGCTTCCCCAGCTGGGCTACGAGGAAAATGCTGTCCTGGATGCCAACATCTCCCCGGAGGAGCTCACTGCTGCTGTGGGTCAGATGGCTCCTGGTAGAGCTCCTGGGCTGGACGGGCTGTCCGCGGATTTTATGGGCACTTTTGGAAGTGTTTGGGAGTCGACCTGTGGGAGGTGCTGCAGGAATGTTTGCAGACAGGACTGTTACCGGCATCCTATCGGCGGGCGGTTCTTTCGCTGTTACCCAAAAAAGGAGATTTGGCTGTTACTTAAGAATGGAGGACCAGTGCTGTTATGCACGGACTACAACTTTTTCAAAAAGTGCTTGCCAACAGCTTAAAAAATTCTGGAAACTAATAATCCACAGAGGACAGTCATATTGTGATTATCAGAAATCTATGTATTGGCAATATCTTTCTTATGAGAGACCTATGGGATGTTTTAAATGTACAGCATTGATTTGTATTATTTATAGATCAAGGAGAATCGTTTGATAGGTTGACCATGTTTCTTTTTCCAGCTTAAGATTTTGTTTTGGAGAAGGTTTGTGCAGCTGCTTGGGTTTGTTATATAAGAGCTTGTTTGTTTGGTGGAAAGGGTGGTGGGCTGAGCTGGTCAGTAGAGTGTTCAGAGAGGATTAGACAGGATGATCCTATCTCTGACAGCTATACTCTTTGGCTACTGGAGCCTTTTCTGAATAGTTAAGATCCAGCTGTCAGGGGATTATGTGATCAGGGTTGCCTCAGCGGCCCTCGTTGGTGGTCGGCTTATCTGATGACATCAAATGTATTGTCAGAGGATTAGAGAATGTCGCTGTTCCGTGATGTAGTCTTGAGATATATGGGAGGGCATCTTCAGCAAAAGTGAACTGGGGGAAAAGTCAAGCTTTGCAGGTTGGTCAGTGGGCAAGGTAATTCCAAAGTTACCAGGAAACCTCAGCTGGGGGAAGCAGGACATGGAAGTTTTGGGTGTTTTTTTGGGAACAGAAGAGTTTCAGAGGAAGAACTGGGAGGGTGTTATGGAGAGAGTGTGTGCCAGACTGGAAATGGAAATGGTTGCTACCTCATCCTAGGTAGGGGAAGGTATCTGATTGTGTCAATAAGTTGTTTGTCTTCACCCTTTTGGCACAGGCTTGATAGTTTTACCTCAAACAAGGTCTGATTTGAAGATTCAGAGGCCAGCTTGTGGACTTCTTCTGGTCAGGCTGCACTGGCTGAGATCAACATACTGTACGTGCGAGTGCAGGAAGGAGGAGCAAGTCTGGACATTGCAGTGCTATCACGCCTTCAGGCTGCAAGGACACTTCAAAGATTGCTTACAGTTTTCGGCTGCCATGTATGATACTGCCTTTGCTTCTGAGAGCTGGACGTTTGGGTATGTAAACACTTGTTCCTGCTTCGACCCCGTCCACGGATTAACTGGCGACACCTTTTACCGTCTCGTACAGGCGTGGCCGTTTACTACCATCGAAACGGATACACAGGAAGGGATGTGGCTTTTGAGAGCCCCTGTTTGGGAACAATTTCATCTGTTCAAGCTGAAGGTCCGATGAGAAGGGTTTGTTTAAGTTGGTCATCCTTATGAATACCTCCATCCCTCTTGGTGAATGACGAAATCAATATCTAATAGATCTTGCTGCGCAGTTGGTGGAGGAGTTGTTGCTTCCTGCAAGAAGTCCTTCCAGAGCGTTCGCTGAAGACCTACTATATCTGATCAATGGATGATGATTATGAGTATGTCTTTCTTTCCCTGTCTGCTCTCTCTGCTGTGGGACAGTGCAGGATAGGAGAATCTGCTTTCTCTAAAAGGACCCAGTTGGGAGACTTTGAGTCTATGGAGAAAAAGTGATGTATATATTAGCGTGAAAATTGAACTTACCCTCCCTTGTGGGGCTGAAGGT